>LFZO01000510.1:0-62736 GCA_001578225.1 Pseudocercospora musae
AAGCTTCCTTTCTAGCGGCTCGTTAGGGAGATAGTACTACATTATAAAGCCGACCTACGCTTTTAGAGTACCGCGATTAAAGCTCTATAGGAAGCGAGCGAGGCGTTCTTAATAACTATATTCGAGCTAGCTAACCTACTCGCAATTTACGCTAAACGGGTTACTCTATAGTAGAAAGATATATAGCTTATCGCGAAGATCCGGACGCGACTTTTAGGAGAATAATACCAATAGTTCGAGATAGTTAGTCTAAGTCTTTATAGCTATTTCTTCGATGCTTAGGGTCTTACTATAGCTAGCTATACTACCGGCTATATATTTAGCTTTACCTATTATTTCAATATCGTATCGAATCCTACCTAGTCTCGTATATATTGTCCTCTACTCTTACTATTATCGAGCTTTATTACGTCATTTTCGGTTATTGCTTATCGGATTTTTAATACATACTCTCTATCTATAGCTAGCTATACTACCGGCTATAGATTTAGCTCTACTTATTATTTCGATATCGTATTAAATCTACCTAGTCGCGTATATTCTATTCTCTACTCTTGCTATTATCGAGCCTTATTACGTTATTTTTGGTTATTACGCATTAGATTTTTTTACGCATACTCTCTAACTATAGCTAGCTATACTACTAGCTATAGATTTAGCTTTACCTATTACTTTAGAATTATATCAAATCTCGCCTAGTCGCGTATATAATGTCTTCTACTCTTACTATTATCGAGCGGTCTTACTATTGTCGAGGTCTTATTACGTTACTTTCTATTATTTTCTACTTACTTCCCTAGAAACGGTAGTAACGACGTTTTTGTTATACTAACCTATAATACAATCGCGTACAATAACAACTTTCTTTAATCCGGCTTTCATATTATATATCGCCTATTCTTTGCCCGTACCGTAGTTCTATACCTTTAGTCGTATACTCATTATGTCTAGAATAGCTAGAAAGTCCGTCGCTACCGCCGCTAAGAAGAATAAGAAAGGTACTACTCGTGTTCTTTACAATATCTACGCTACTACCCGTAAGGCCTACAAAAGTACTACCTTTAAGCCTAGTAAGCTAAATAAGAAGGCAACTATAACCGTACGTCGTAGAAACGTAGGTAGTAAGTTCTACTTCTTGTGTAGCCGGCCGTATAGCCGGCCGTATAGCCGGCCGTAACTAATTATCTTTTAGAAAACGCACTATAGTAGATTAAGACTACGCAAATGTCTACTAACCTCATAATCCCGCGAGCGCTATTCTAGAGACTAATCAAACAGTTAATCCACGATACTAGCATTACTAGCGCTAGCTAGTTCCGTATTTAGTTCAATACTATCGAGGCATTACGTAAGGCCTCTAAAGTATACCTTACGACTTTCTTCGACTATATATTATTCCCTAACGTCCTCAATATATACTAACTCTAGATAGCTATTAACCTACTAGCCGTCTATACTAAGCATGTTACTATTTAGTAGAAGGACATTGTTATACTAAGTTTGCTTCTAAAGGGCTACGGTATCTTTATTAGAGATATAGACTTTAGCGAGAATCTATACAAGAACCGTTATACGTAATAAAGGAACGGAAGGGTAGCTATTAGCGCTATACTATAGAAAGAAATGACTACTCTGTCCTTAAGGACTACGATACTAGTAGTATATATAGAAGAAATAACTAGTTTGTCCTTTAGGACTACGATAATAGTAGTATACATAAATAACAATATATTCTCTATCTCGATATTTCGCAATTTCCGCTTTTCTAATGTTTCTATTGTTCGCTATGAACCCATTAAATTTTTAGGTTTGAACCTAGACAAACTTCCGGTTCCCTAAGATTGGACCCGGACAAATGGGTTAGGTTCGGTCTTGAACCCAAACCCAACCCGAACTAACCTACTAGGACGTCTAGTATTCTTTTATATCCTATATTTATGTACTAATTTCCTTAGATACGTTTATAGTAACCCTTAGATATACTACCCCTAGGAGTATAGTATAGTATTCTAGGTATACTACCGTACTCCTATTACTAGGGCTAATCTATAGTTCCTAGATTACTATTATCTAGTATTCTTTCGGATCTAGCTATTAGAGGAATAGGATTGTTAGGGGCTAGGTATATAGCAACGTATAGAACACCCGCCTAACCGATAACATAGTAGGTAGTAGAACTAATAAGTGCCTCCTAAAAGGATTACGTAGCGCGCTAAGTTAAAAAGGCTATACGAGTTACGTACGTCTAGCGTGCGCCCCTAGTACGCGCCGCTTAGCGTACTTAGGGCTTAGTAAGAGACCTTACCTTATCGAGGTCCTTACAATTATCCCCTTTCTCCTAGTATAGCTATTCCTAGCTATAGACAAACCTAACTCCTCGTTAAGCTATCCTATCTACGTATTCTCTCGCGCCTCTAGCGCTTCGAATACGCTTCGTATACGTCGCTACTTCGTATAGCTATTTACTACGCGAAAACTCTTTATTACTATATAGTAGAATTTTTATGTTTCTACTAGTAACGTAGCTAGGCAGGTCTAGCGTATTCCTAAGAACGTGTTAATTATTATTGTTAGTAACTAGGTAGCCTATATATAAGTAGTATCTATAGTCTACCTAAAAACTTTCCCTATTTCTAAGCTTTCTACTAGTATCGCGCTAGTACCTCGCTAGTACTATGTAAGCTCCTCTTACGTACTAACTAACAAATTCTATACTACTCTCCGTATAGACCTAGCCTATATCCCGCTTGCGTCGCGCAAGCGTAGCGCCGCTAGTCCTACTATCCTAGTTACGGCTAGTAAGCGCTTTAGGCCTAATATAGAAGGTTGTAGTAGATACTTCCTATATATAACTACTAATAGTAAGTATAATCCCTACGCGCGCCTCGTACGCGCCTCGTAACTAACTCGCTATAGAGGATCTAAATAATATGTATATTAGAGGTAATATATATCCTACTACTAAGAAGAAGTACTAGAGATATACTAAGGGGCACTATCCCTATAAGCTAGTTATAGTACTATACCTCGTCGCGCTACTCTAGCGTATATATATAGCTTACGCTAAGCGCGCTACTTACGACCTAGACAACCCTAAGTACGGGGGTAATCCTATCTAGGCTTAGATTAGCCTTAATAACATCTAGTAGCGCCTAGACGTATACGTAGACTATACGTATCGCTTCCTCTTCGTACGCGTCCCGTCTACTAACTACCTAGCTTTTCTAGAGGTTAAGAAATCTCTAAATAGCTACTACTATAACAAGAATAAGATTACTAGTAACGGTACGCTACTTAAGCGTAGCCGCGGCGCTAGCGTCGCGCTAGCTACTACTAACGGCCTAGACTTAGTAGCTATCCTAGAGCGTATTAATATTAACCTTTCTAGTCTAGTAGAAATCGGCCGTTAGGTACGTATTATCCTTACATCCCTATCGCCTATTAAGCGTATACTAACCGCGATAGAATCTCGCCCTAAAGGGGGCATATACTACTATAGTAGTAGTCGATACTACTATAGGCTTCCTACCTATGCCTACTAAGGGGGAGGATTCTAATAGTTACGAGAGTAACTAGCTCCTTAGAGCTAGTTAGTAGGTTGTCCGCTTACGATACGTAAGCGTCGCGAACGTATAATTTCTTCTATTCTAAGCTAGGCTAAATACCTATATTAATAGCGAAACGAGTATATATCTATTAACCTTATCTTATCCTATTCTTATGTTCTCTAACTACGTCTCGCTTACGCCTCGAATACGTTAAGCGCTACTAAGTCTTCTATATATTCTACTAGTTCCTAAGTATTATATTCTTCTAGCTAGCCTACCTACCTAACAAGGTAGTAAGTCTCTCCCTTCTATACCTTCTTCTTTACGACTTCTTCTACGTACTACTTATTCGCATCCTCTACGACTAGTATACTAACCTTATACTCCTCGCCCTCGCTCCCTTTCTATAGCTTAAGTAGGGATATATAGAAAATATTGTAGATTCTCGTATTAGTAGGTAGCGCTAAGCGATACGCCTATACTCCTACTACGTCGATAATGCGAAACGGGCCGAGATACTTAGGGCTAAGCTTCTTCTTTAGTAGATCTAGTCTAATATTCTTAGATAATAATAGTACTAAATCGCTAATACTATACTTCTAAGCCTTGTAGTTAATATTATAGTACTTGGCTTAGTATTCCGCTATAGTCTTCTAGCGCTACGTAAGCGTCTCGTATACTTTTCGTAGTCTTTCTATAGCATCGATCGCCGCTAGTACCCTTCCTTTAGATAGCTCGTCCTAAGCTATAGGCAATAATATAGGAGCAATATCCGGATTATATCTATATAGTATATAGAAGGGGCTTATGCGTAGCGTAGGGTATATACTATTATTATATACAAACTCTACCTACAAGAGCTAAGATACCTAGTCTACCTAGTTATTAGAGCAATAATATCTTAGGTACTATTCTAGCGTCTAGTTAGTACGTTTAGTCTACCCGTTAGTCTATGGATAGAATACTATACTAAGCTTACGCTTTATATACGTCTTATAGTAAAAGTTACTCTAAAACTAACTAGTAAATAGAGACCCTCTATTACTAACTATTCTAGCTAGTATTCTAAACCTTCGGACTACCTCTCTTTAGAAGATATCTACTAGCTCTACTACTATATACTTCTTTATAGTAGGTATAAAGAGGCTTATCTTCGTATAGCGATCGACTATTACGAGTATCGTAGTATAGATATAGGTACCGAGCTTGCTTAGCGGTAGATTAGTAATAAAGTCTATTATTAGCTCTTACTATAGCCTAGTAGGTATTAGTAGCGTAGCTAACTCGCTATATAGGCGATAGCGCCTTGCCTTCGACCTCTAGTATATCGCGTAGGTAGAGATATACTCCGAAACCTCCTAAGCTAACCCTAGCTAGGTATATTTCTTACGTATTAGCTTAACCGTCTTAGCTTAGCTAAAATGTCCTATAAGGGGATTATCGTAGTATATACGCATTACCTACGTTCTTAACGCGAGGTCCTTAGATATATAGATCGCCTTACCTTAGAAGAGGATGTCCTCTTTAATAGAATACTCCTCGAAGGTAGCGGTCTCTTTAGTAGCCTCGTATAGCTCCTTTGCTATAGGCTCTAGCTACTATAGGGTACGTATGAAACTAAGTAGTAGGTCTAGTACCTAGTAGTAGGATCTATTATCCTTAACTACTATAGCTACGACTCTAGCTAGGTAGTATACGAAGCCGCTATACTTCGTATATATCTTCGCTACTCCTTATATCGAGAAATACATTATAGAAGTATACTTTACGACTAGCTCTACCTCTCTAGAAAGGTCTAACTAGACTAAGAGTTTAGCTTATAGCGTTAGTAATAGGTTACTTATTGCCTACGTCTCGCCTTCGTAGTTACTTCTCCTCGAAGGGGTATCTATAGGGTTTCTTTTCCCTACTTAGTATTCGATAGTAAAATCGAACGGGGCTAGGAAGGTCGCCTACCTTGCCTACCTACCTACTAACTACTTTATAGTCGTAAACCCCTTCAAGTTCGCGTAGTCTATAAGTACGCGTACTATATACTATAAGCTATCGAAGTACGGTCTCTAGTACTTAAAGGATTCGACTACTATTAGTAGCTCCTAGTTATAGGTCTCGTAGTTAGTCTCTATAGGTATTATCTTTCTCGACTAGAAAGCGATAGGGTACTAGTTACTATCCTCTACCTACTACGAGAGGATTCTAGTTAATACGAACGTAGACGTATCGGTTTCGAGGCATAGGGGCTACGTAGAGTTAAAGTACCTAAGTAGCGATACTAAATAGAATACATCCTTTAGGCTCCTAAACGCTTACTCCTCGCTTACGCCCTACTAGATTAGGCCTAGCTTTTAGCCGTTCTTAGCTCCCTTAGAGAGGGCTATTAGAGGTATAGTAATCCGGGAGTAGTTAGGTATAAACCTATAGTAGAAATTGTAGAACCCGAGGAAGGACTAGACTTCGGTAAGGATAGAAGGACGCGGCTACTCGGTAATTACGTCTACCCTACTCCTATCTATCGATACGCCTTCGGTACTAACGATGAATCCTAGGAACTCTACCTATTTCTTCTAGAATAAGTACTTCTTACGATTAGCGTATAAGCCGAACCGCCTAAGCCTCTTAAGTACTACGCGTACATTGCGTACGTAGTACTCTTTGTTCTTACTATATACTAGGATATTATCTAGGTAGACTATATAGTAGATATTAACTAGGCCTACTAAGGCTCTATTAATATAACCCTAAAAGGTTATAGGTACGTTAGTAAGCCTAAATAGTATTACTAGGTACTCGTAGTATCTATAGCGCGTACGAAACGTAGTCTTCTACTTATCGCCTCGCTTAATACGAATACGATAGTATACGTCGATAAGGTCTAAGGATATATACTATTCCGTATCCTTTAACCTATCTATTGTCTCGCTAATAAGAGGTAGGGGATATCGATTCTTAATAGTAATCTTATCAAGATCCCTATAATCGATATATAACCGAAGGCTCCTATCTTTCTTTAGTACGAATAAGATAGGCGTATCCGCTTCGCTTACGCTAGGCCTAATCTACCTATTCTCTACTACCTTAATAAGGTATTCCTAAAGGACCTAGAGCTCCCGCTCCGACTAATAATATAGAGGGCGATAGGGAGGCTTCTTCCTATCGACTAGGTCAATCGAGTACTCTACATTAGCGTATAGCTAGCGTCGAGCCTCCGGTATTATAGTAAAGACATCTATAAAGTCCTTAAACTCCTCTAGCAAATTAGGGTTATTAGCCGCTACGCTAGCGTCGCGTATACTTACTATATATATATACGTCGCGTCGCGTATTTCTTCGAAGAACTACTATAGCTCGCTTACTATAATAGGTCTTACCTCGCTACTAGTACTATAGGTCTACGTATCCGTCGCGCTATCTACGATTACCTACTAGTCCTTCTACTAAGGTTTGCTTAGTATAAGATCTAGGTTAGGCATTTCGAAGGCGTAAAAGGTACCGGTTATTACGCGTTCCTAACCCGATAAGTCTACAATATATAGGCTTAGAGTATACGCTCCGTAGTAGTACCTACGTTTTCCCTAGAAGCTATCGGTACTAGGTAGGATAGTATTAGCAATCTACTAAGGCTAGTATTAGAGGACAAACTTACGTAAGACAATATTAATATCTACTATATCGTCTAGTAGGCATTGGACGCATATGTCTCTACCCTATATTACTATTACGCCGTATACGCATTGCGACGGTATATATACTATAGAGCTACTAGAATTAGCTATAGCATTTACCCTTAACTCTTAGTAGATACTTTATCTTTTCCCTTATCGGCTACCTCGACCTTGCGTATAGCCTACGAGTCGCTATCCTTCTATAGGTACTTATTAGGGTAGTCGGGCTTGTAATAGCCCTTCCTCTTGTACCTATAGTATTTAACTAAAGATAGGTCCTAACTAGGCTTCGAGTCTTTAGTCCGCGTAGGCTTCTTGCCTACTTTCTTGTTACGTCTATCCTACTCCTTACTACTACTATAGTTATTAAGGTAGCGCTTCTTCTTTAAACTACTATAGTCCTCGTTATCTCGCTCTCGTTTCTTACTAGATAGCCTATCTAGCGTCTCGATACGAGCCGCGAGTTATACTAGTTCCTATCTTAGCTCTAGAATAGTATAGTACTTAAGGATAGTACTATATAGCGTAGGCTATAACTTTGCGAGTAGGTAGCGTATATACTACGCCTCGGTATAGTCGCTTAGCTAATCCTCTAGTACTACGAGTTCGAGGGCAAAGTTCTAATTCGTCTAGTTCTTATACTAACGCGCTACCTTATACTCGAGGATTACGTCTAGTATGCGATTTATAGGATCCCCTATATAGTTAACGTAGAAATCCTTGAAATCTTTGTAGGTATAAGTACCTAGGTCTTCGAGATCGTAGTTGTTATACTACTTCTTATACGCATCGCCTACGAGGTATATAATCCTATATAGCGTCTTGCTATAGTTAGTACGATACGCATTTCCTAACAAAGCAAAGATTAAGGCTAGTTCCCTTAGGAATCTCCTTACCTCCTTAATAGTATTCTTCCTAAAGGGGTTTGGCTCCTTTAGTCTAGGCTTGCCTATCGTAATATCTATACCCGTACTTGCTACGCTTAGCGTAGGCGCCTCGCTATATCTTCGCAATAGTATAATACTAAGATTAAGCTAAGAGGATAGGATCCTATAGATACTCTTTATAGACCTATCCTTAGAATTACCGGCATCCTAGTTAGACTCTAGCGATGCTTAGTAATTAGACTACTCGACGCTTATACTATGCCTAGTATCCGCTAGCGCTAATCCTACGTCGCGCTATATACGTAGCCTAGCATTTTTACGCTCTAGCTTCTAGGCTTAGACTTCTTATTTAAGTAACTTCTACTCGGCTCTCGAGCGCGCGATTCGCTCGTTTAACGTAGCCTACCGCTCGCTAAAGGTCGTCTAACGTTCTTTATCCCCTTAGGGGCGATCGTCGTCTATAGGCGCCGCGGTATTACTACCTAACGTAGTCGGCTCGCTCGCGCTTATCGTATAGTATTCTATAGGCCGCTATAGGGATAGACTTATTAGAACTATTAGGGGCTAGGTATGTAGTAACGTATAGAATACCTACCTAACCGATAATATAGTAGGTAGTAGAACTAATAAGTGCCTCCTAAAAGGATTGCGTAGCGCGCTAAGTTAAAAAGGCTATACGAGTTACGTACGTCTAGCGTACGTCCCTAGCGCGCGCCGCTTAGCGCACTTAGGGCTTGGCAAGAGACCTTACCTTATCGAGGTCCTTACAAGGATTTAGATCTTGTCTACGCTATAGTTAGTATTGTACTATAGGATAGTAAGCTTTCCCTAGCTACTATTTATCCTAAGCGTTCTAGTACGCCTATATGTCTTCTATCGCTTCGTAGCTCTAGCCTTAAACTAGTTACCCTTCTTAGCCTATAGCTAGGGGGAATAGGGATAAGATCTTAGTATTCTATAATCTACCTACTAGGGTAATCGAGTTTATGCCTATTAGTCTCCCTAGTAGTCTTCTTAATCTATCGTCTATATCTAGGTCTAGGCTACTACTCCTAACTTTTCTCTTAGACCTAATAGTTATCTACCCTTCTAAGTCCCTCGGGTCTTTGAGGTAGGTTAGGTAATTCTAGCTCTTTATTACTTAGTCTCTAAACGCCTTTGCTTTTGTAATAGCTACCTATTTTACCTTGTATAATACTAACTATACTATATAGGTACCTTAATAGTTACTATATTTCCTTATTGTTCCTTAGTATTCGTCTATTCTATATAGTCCTACGCATTTTCTATATACCTATTTAAATAAAAAACGGAATGTCTAACTCCTAGGCTAAGGCGCTAGCGCCTACGAGAGTAGGAGATACGAACACACCTCTCTAGAAACAACACCGCGACGGTAGACCCGAGGAAAGGTAGAGGGAGGGAGGGATCTAGCCTCTACCCTAAAGCTAGACCAAAGGCTAACCAATACCCAAATCGGGCCCTAAAGGCCCGAAAGAATAGCCTAACTAGCTGAAAACGAACAGAAACATCTAAAAGAACCTATAGACCCTAATAGACGATATCTAAAAGGTACTAGATACTCCCTAGGCCCTAGACTTCCTATCCCTCCTCTCCCTCCTCTAGCGGGCCTAGACCTAGCTCCTATACTAACTAAAAGACGCCGATACTATAAACACCCTCTAAACCTATCTATAGAACCTCTAAACTATAACGAAAACACCCGAACCAAGAATATAGGCAT
This sequence comes from Pseudocercospora musae, assembly GCA_001578225.1. Classification (NCBI taxonomy): domain Eukaryota; kingdom Fungi; phylum Ascomycota; class Dothideomycetes; order Mycosphaerellales; family Mycosphaerellaceae; genus Pseudocercospora; species Pseudocercospora musae. The sequence goes on from LFZO01000510.1 coordinate 9,842, forward strand.
AGGCTACCTCCTAAGGCTAGCTAGCTATACTAAGTATATAGAGAATCCTCCTTGAAAGTTACATAATTACAATAAGGGTTAGCTAGAAAGAAGAGTAAGAAAAGATGAAAGGCCTTACTAACTAGGAAATACTTTAGGGGCTAAAAGACCTAGGGATAATTGCTATTAAGAAACTCGAGAGCGGCGACCTATAGGTATTTGTAGCATCTAAACCCGCTAAAGATAAGTTAATAAATGAACTAGGGTAGATATAGAAGACGCTCCCTAGCGCTACGGTAGAGGCCCTAACATACTAGGTACTAGTCTACGGCTTTAGGGCCGTAGGATTCAACCCTAAAGATCCTAGTTACATCTACAAGATCTAGGAAGAGAATGGAAGACTCTACCTAAATCTCAAGATATCCTAAGTAGCCTAGCTTAAGAGCCGAAAGGCTATAGAAGGGAAGATACACTCCTTAATTATCCTAAACACGCAAAGCTTAGCCTAAGCAAAGGAAATCATACAAAAAGGCCTCGTATCTATAGGTATCCTCCTTACTACGGAGGAATTCGATCCGAAGTAGAGACCTACATAATGCCTAAAGTGTAGGCAATTTAGGCATGTAGCAAAGTACTATAGAGCCGAATAGGTATGCGGGAAATGCGTAGGACTATATAGAACCGACGAATGCTAAGGAACGACAAGGAAATACTACAACTACTAAGGTACCTATATAGTATGGTTAGTGTCGTACAAAGTAAAACAAGTAGCTATTATAAAAGCAAGGGCTTTTAGAGACTAAGCAACTAAGAGCTAGAACCACCTTACCTACTATAAAGACCCGAAGGACCTAGAAGGGTAGACAACTATCGGGTCTAAGAGGAAAGTTAGAAGTACAAGCCTAGACATAGACATAGACGAAAGGTTAAGGAGACTACTAGGGAGACTAATAGGTACAAGCTCCATCGCCTTAGTAGGAAGATCCTAGAACACTAAGATCTCATTACTATTCCCCCTAGCTAGAGGCTAGGAAGGGCAACTAGGACAAAGCTAGGGCTAGGAAGCAATAGAAGACATATAGGCATACCGGGGCGCCTAAAATGAACAATAGCTAGGGGAAGCTTACTATCCTATAGTATAACACTAACCATAGCGTAGACAAGATCTAAATCCTATTCCTCTAATAGCTAGACCCGAAAGAACATTAGGTAATAGCAATCTAGGAACTATGGATTAGCCCTAGTAACGGGAACACGGTAGTATACCCGGGATACTATACTGTACTCCTAGGAGTAGCATACCTAAGGGTTGCTATATACGTATCTAAGGAAATCAGTATATAAACATGGAATGCAAGAGAACACTTAGGGGATATGATCGCAATTCGCCTTCGTATAGGGGAAAGATAGGTCAACATCCTTAACTACTACAACCTATCTAGCCCTACTAGAGACTACGTACTAGGCACCCTCCTACTAGTAGAGGAAGCAACCCGGGGAAAAGAGGGAGAGGAGATTATTCTACTAGGGGATTTCAACCTACACTACCCTAGGTAAGGAGGGAACAACGCCTAGAACCAACATTAGGTAGTAGATTACCTTATTACAATTATAGAGAAGGCCTACCTCGACCTACTACTAGAGCTAGGCACGACTACATAGGAAACTCCTAGGAGCTATTAGACACTAGACCTAGTATTTAGGACTATAGGAATCTAACAAAATGTGCAAGAATGTAGAACAAGGATAGACCTAGAAACAGGATTAGACTATATACTAATCTAGACTACAATCCTATAGGCTCCGACTAGCACTAAAGCCTAGATACAAAGACTACAATGGAAAAAGGCAGACTAGGACAAGATTAGGGCTAGGGTAAAGAAGGAGGCATAAGGAATCTCTACTAAGGCAATAGACATACCGGAACGGCTCGATGCGATAGCCTAAGAGGTCTAAGAGATACTTACTAAGATAATCCAAGAGGACATCCCGAAGGCTAGACTATCCAAATATACTACGATAACCTAGTTACAAGAGTGTAGTAAAGCGGTAAAAAGGACAAGAAGCCTAAAGAGGAAATGGAGCTAGGAAAGAATAGAAGGGGCCCTAGTAGTATACCTAACAGCCTTATAGGCTAAAGGTAGGCAAATTAGGAAAGATAGGAATCGAGGCTAGAGAGACATAGTTAAAGAAATCACTAAGGACCCGAATAGGATCTAGAAACTAGCTAAGTAGGCTAGGGAAGGGGTAGGACAAAGACATCCCCTTCTATAGTTCCTAGAGATTAAGGACAAGGATAGTAGAATGTAAACAGAAAATCAAGGGAAAGTAGAAGCACTAGCCTAGCACTTCTTCCTAGAGCCGAGGGTAGCTAACCTAGAAGACATACAAGATATATCCTACCTAAGCCTATTCTAGGTAGAGGAAGAGGTCGGAATAGGAGAACTCTAGAGGATACTCAATAGGCTCCCTAAGGGTAAAGCCCTAGGACCCGACCTAATCATTAACCTAATACTTAAGGAATGTAGATAGGAACTTGGACCCCTATTGTACAAATTCTTTATAGTATACCTACACTAAGGATATTACCCTAAACCCTTTAAACACTCTATAACGGTTGTCCTAAAGAAACTATAAAAGCTAGACTATACTAAACTAGGAGCATACAGACCTATAGTACTACTAAACACCCTAGCAAAAGTCCTAGAGGCCATTATTGTAGGGAGAATGAGCAAAGAAGTAGAGGCTAGAGATCTCCTCCCCTAATCCTAGATAGGAGCTAGACCGGGAAGGTCTACTATCTTAGCCCTAGAGCTAATAATAGAATAGGTCTAGACAGTCTAGAGAACGGACCTAACAATAGTAGCATCAATGTTATGCCTAGACATATTAGGAGCATTCGACAACATATTATACCAAAGGCTAATATACAATATTAGGATGAAAGCATACCTACGATACATTGTACAATTCATCTAGTCCTTCCTCTAGGATAGGACAACATACCTTAGACTAAGAGAATACATAGACTAGGCAAGGGCCTAAATAACTAGAATACTACAAGGATTAACCCTCTTACTAATCCTATTCCTATTCTTTACATCTACACTCCTCCCTAACCTAAAGGGCAAGGGAACTATAGCGATAGGGTTTGTAGATAACTCCAATATCCTCGTATACGGGAAGACTATAGAAGGGAACTATAGAAAGCTAGAGATAGTACATAACAAATATATGCGATAGGCGGCTTAATACGGGGCTACATTTGTACTATAGAAGTACTAACTAATACACTTTACTAGGAGTAGGACAAGACATAACCTATAAGCTATAGTTAACATAATAGGGTTTGAGGATAGACCCGCCCTATCTCTCCGACTACTAAGAGTCTAGGTAGACTCGAAACTTTAGTAGGGCCTACACATTAAGAAAGTAGTAGAGAAAGGTACGTTATAGATGTCCTTACTCTAGAGGCTATACAAATCTATATAAGGAGCATTATTCTAGAAGGCGAGACACCTATACATAGTAGTAGTAAGGCCCGCAATAACATATAGAGCCAAAGTCTAGATAACGCTAGAAGGAGTACCGGGATATAGGAAAGGAGCTGCCCTAGGGCTAGAAAAGATCCAAAACTAGGCGCTAAGATACATTATAGGAGTATACAAAAGCGTAGTAGAGGGGGTCCTCTAAAGCGAAACACAAATCCTACCTATCTCTCTATACGTACAAGAGATAGCAAAACAACAATCAGTTAAGATAGAGGATAAACTAGTTACCAAGTATATCCAAGAGAGGTACAAAAAGGTCTAGGGGGAGTATAGAAGGAGTAGGGGCATAGCCTAAGCATAAGACCTAAAGATAAGGTAGAGATAGATAGTAGAATAGGTTAGTAGGCAAACTAGGGAATATATCTAATAAGGAGGAATGATGCCTAAGTATTAGTAGATGCACTAGAAATGGAGTATACAATAGGAAAGCTAAGTTAGGAGGAGACAGGCATCCTAATAGGGCTAACAACTCCCTATAGCCTAGTAGGAAGGCCTAAAAGGCAAGGAAATATACTAAGGATAGACAAGGAAGCAAAGCATAATAGTAACCCTACTTAGGACTAAACATATTAGCCTAAACGTATACCTAATAAGGAGGAGGGTCCTAGGCAAGACACTAGAGTGTACATGTAGATATAGGGCCTAGATACCTAAACATGTTATACTCTTCTACCTAGAGAGATAAAGGACAAGGAACCAACTTATCTAAAGGGTAGGGTTATTATAGTAGGAGCTTACGTAGACTAAGAGAGGCCTAAACGAAGTAACTAGGTAGATAATCAAGGAGGGCCTCCTAGAACAGTTCTCCCTTGCAAAGGAGGAGCTAGAAAAGGAGGAGAAGGATGGTAGGAGGTAGGAATAGGAGCCTAGTAAGAGGAAGGAGCTATAGAGATCCTCTCTATGTCCTANATATAGATATAGGGCCTAGATACCTAAACATGTTATACTCTTCTACCTAGAGAGACAAAGGACAAGGAACCAACTTATCTAAAGGGTAGGGTTATTATAGTAGGAGCTTACGTAGACTAAGAGAGGCCTAAACGAAGTAACTAGGTAGATAATCAAGGAGGGCCTCCTAGAACAGTTCTCCCTTGCAAAGGAGGAGCTAGAAAAGGAGGAGAAGGATGGTAGGAGGTAGGAATAGGAGCCTAGTAAGAGGAAGGAGCTATAGAGATCCTCTCTATGTCCTATAGCCTAAACAGATACTAAAGGTAGGGATAGAATCCTACAAAGAAGGAAGGAGATGAAGGGTTTTGTACCGGAGGATATAGGCTAAGGGCTTTTACCTTCGACAATAGATAGGGATAGCTGCTTGTCTAGTAGTTGGAATAGTATAGCAATATAAGAATTTACTACTATATACCTATTTAGCTCTATAGTACTTTGCAATATACCTAAATTGTCCGTACTTTAGGCATTATATCGGTCTCTACTTCGGATTAAATTCCTCTATAGTAAGTAGAGTACCTTAGGATACGAGGCCTTTCTATATAATTTCCCTTACTTAAGCTAAGCTTTGTATATTTAGGATAATAGAGGAGTATATCTTGCCTTCTATAGCCCTTCGGTTTTTTAGCTATACTACTTAGGATATCCTAAGGTTCGGGTAGAGTCTTCCGTTTTCTTCCTAGATCTTATAGATATAGCTTAGGTCCTTAGGGTTGAATCCTACGGCCCTAAAGCTATAGACTAGTACCTAGTATATTAGGGCCTCTTCTATAGCGCTAGGGAGTGTCTTCTATATCTACCCTAGTTTATTTATTAACTTGTCTTTAGTAGGTTTAGATACTATAAATACCTATATATTACTACTCTCGAGTTTCTTAATAGTAATTACTCCTAGGTCTTTAAGTCCCTAAAGTATTTCTTGGTTAGTAAGGCCTTTTATCTTTTCTTACTCTTCCTTATAGCCTACCCTTATAGTAATTATGTAACTTTTAAGGGGAATTCTCTATATACTTAGCGTAGCTAGCTAGCCTTAGGAGGTAGCCTATGCCTACGTTCTCGGTTCGGGTGTTTTCGTAGTAGTTTAGAGGTTCTATAGATAGTTTCGGAGGATGTCTATAGTATTAGTATCTTTTAATTAGTATAGGACCTAGGTCTAAGCCTACTAAAGGAGGGAGAGGAGGGATAGGAAATCTAGGGCCTAGGGAGTATCTAGTGCCTTTTAGATGTTATCTATTAGGGTTTGTAGGTTCTTTTAGATATTTCTATTCGTTTTTAGCTAATTAGGCTCTTCTTTTAGGCCTTTAGGGCCCGATTTAGGTATTAGTTAGCCTTTAGTCTAGCTTTAGGGTAGAGGCTAGATCCCTCCCTCCCTCTACCTTTCCTTAGGTCTACTATCGCGATATTGTTTCTAGAGAGGTATACTCGTATCTCCTATGCTCGTAGGCGCTAGCGCCCTAGCCTAGGAGTTAGACATGTTTTGTATCTACTTAGAGATATAGATAAAATATATTAGGGATACTATTAGCTATACTTATTCGAGCGTACTCTAGGTAAGGTAATAGCTACTTACCTATAGCCGGCCGCGTAGCCGGCCGTTTTTCTAGCTTACTTTCTAGTTACTTTACTTAATACTTATCGGTAGTTACGTAGTAGCGCTATGTATCGTATAAGACCTTCCTTTATATCTTTTGTTACACTTTTCTATCCTTAGCGTTATCGTCGTCGATAGGATTTATTAGAAATAAAGTTAGGGGCGCCGTTAGCTATACTTGTTCGAGTATACTCTAGGTAAGGTAATAGCTACTTATCTATAGCTAGCTATATAGTCGGCTATTTTTCTAGCTTAACCTCTAGTTACTTTACTTAATACTTATTAGTAGTTACGTAATAGCGCTTTGTATTACAAAAGATCTACCTTACTATACGCCAAAGAACGCGGTATCTATAGGTAGCTCCTTTATACTATCGTTAATATAATTCGAGAGATAGGAAGCGAGAGACTCTATACGCTATATATATCGGAGTTTGGTATAGGTAAGGTAATAACTACTTACTTATCGCCGGCCGATTTTCTAGCTTACTTTCTAGTTACTCGACTTAGTACTTATCGGTAGTTACGTAGTAGCGCTATATATCGGATAAGATCTTCCTTTATATCCTTTATTATACTTTTCTATCCTTAGCTTCGTAGTTCTTCTACTTAAAATATAGATACTAAAGGACGACTCTAGGACATATATACCTATTAATCCTAAAGTAAGCTATATCTTAGAGGTACTATCTACCTTCTACTTACTACTAACGTTATAGGTTAGGATTAGCTTATACGTATTAAAGTATATATTAATAACTCTTTTGTACTCTCGTTAATAGAAATCGAGAGATAAGAAGCGAGAGGCGCTATCTACTATTCTTCTTCGAGTATAGTATAGGTATAATAATAACTTCTTACCTATATTTAACTCTAGGACATATATACCCGTTAATGCTAAAGTAAGCTATATCTTGAAAGTATTATCTACCTTCTACTTACTACTAACGTCGTAGGTTAGGATTAGCTCGTATATATTGAAGTATATATTAATAACTCTTTTGTACTATAGTTAATAGAATTCGAGACTTAGAATCGAGAGATAAGAAGTAAGAGGCGCCGTCTACTATACTTCTTCGAGTATAGTATAGATAGAATAATAACTTCTTATCTATAATTAGCTACAATGTATCTCCTAACTATTTCTCCTTAAAGCCTACGACCTTCTAATATAGCTCTTAGCCCTTCTTGTTTAATACGATCTTATATACCGTACGATATAGCTCTTTAAAAAAGAGTACGAATATATTCTTAGTATAGAAAGTATAGTAAAGAGTAAAGTAAAGGGTTTTGAAACTAATATATACTCTAGGTAGTAGATAGATCTTAGTATAGCCTCTACCTACGAGCGAGGCTATATCGCCGCCCTTCTTTCTTTGTCCCCTAGCGCCGCTAAATGTGTCTATCCCGTAAGTATAGAGATAGAGGGATAGGTATTATATAATGTTCGGTCGCTATATCTTAACTATTTCTCCTTAAAACCTACGAATCGCGATTTATTAGATTAGAAATTAGAGGGGCTATAGCCTATACTTATTCGAGTATAGTATAGGTAAGGTAATAGCTACTTACCTATAGCTAGCTATATAGCTAGCCGTATAGCTAGCTATATATAGCTATACTATGTCTCCTTACTATTTCTCCTTAAAGCCTACGAGTAGTTAAAACTAGAAGGGATTTTAACGAGAGAACTAGGAAGGATAAGGATAGAACTTGTTCTAGGTTATCTATAATTAATAGGTTTTATGAATCTAAGGGGCTTTACCTAGCCGGCTATAAGGCCGGCTATATCGATTTTATTATCCTTACTATCTATAGATCCTCTTTTTAGGATTCTTATCTAGATCCCCTTAATATCGCTTCCGCTTTCGCTTCGAGGGCTTATTACCTTCCTCCTCGTTATTACTAATTAGTTAGATAGAAGGGCTAAATCGAGTATCTTCTTCCTTATCCTAGTTCTTACTCTCCTCTTCCTCTATCCTCGCTTCCTCTCTAAGCAAGTCGTCTAACGTTACGATACGAGGGTTATTCTTCCCTTACCGTTTCTTCTATATAAGGAAATTCCGATTAATTATAATTATCTTAAGGATAGTCGGACTATATATTCGATTATATCGGTACTAATACTACCTAATACTAAACGAGCGCTCTATCCCGATTCCTATCTTAAGGATTACTAGGATATCTCGAGCGATTATAGCAATTATTAGATAACTCTCGGCGATTCGAGACTATATCCCTAATATATTATCCTCTAAGAAATTGTTTATAAGATATAATACATCTAATTCTCGTTAGCTTATAGCTTAGGGTAATAACTATACTTATAGTAGTACTTACTTTACCTTCAATATATCTCGAGTTCGTCTAGAGCTTCCCTTGCCTCGATCTCGTCCTTTTTAGGGGCCTAGCTACTAAATATAAACGACGTTCGCGATTTCTTAACCTTCTTCTACTATTACTATCCCTTAGCTCTATATACTATATAATTAGAGTATTCCTCGATAAGCTCCTTTAATACCGACTAGTAGTATTCTTCCTATTTTAGTTCGTCCTTCTACTCGTCCTATTACTAGAATTTAGTCTTCTATATTAGATAAAGGAGAACTACGATACTATAGATATCGTTAAAGGTCTCGAAAGTAGCTAAATAATATTTCTTAAGCTTTTGTTCTAACGCTACGAGTACCTTTGTTATAGTAACCTTCTAGGGAATACTCTTTTTACTTAGCTTCTTCGAAGATCGATCTAGTTCGTTAAAGAGCTAGTTGTAATACCTAAATACTTAATAGATCGTTAGTCCTCGGGTCCTACTTATTATATTCGTAACGATAGTATATAGCCTTATAATCGAAACAAGATATTCGGCCTATCTCTATTCCGCCTTAGTTAAGGCTAGCTATTCGATGCCTTAATCAATATAGTACTAATCTACTATATAGCGTAGTTTAAATACTCGGACTAGTATATAGAACGACGAGTCGAATCTAGTCTTAACGTCCTAGGTTAATCGAAGTAGTCCTTTCGGAGGCTAGGTTTACTATTTCTTATTCTAAGTAATACTTTTACTATTAATCCGCGGCTTGCCTATAAGATTTGTCTAGATAAGTACGAACGCGTACTATCGCTACGAGCTAGAGTTACTATAGAGTATAGTCCGGCGGATCTAGATTAGTTAGTTAAGAAAACTAGTAGCCGGCTATACGGCTAGCTATAAGTACTAGCTATACTTACTTTGTAAATAACTATAGTAAGACTCTATTCCTTAGAAGCTTTTATCGCCGCCTTTAAAGTTCTTAGCTTATCCTATACTTTCTTTTTATCTAATATCTTCTACTACTCGTTGTTCTAAGGTACTAGCTTCAATTTCGTAAATAGTGCCTAGATAGAGATTTGTACTACGTAGGCTAGATAGGGGAACTTCTTAGGAGAGGGAATCGTTACTCTCGCGTCGAATAGTAGGTCCGTATCTATCGACTCTATTACGAGACTAGTAGGGTCCTTAGACCTAGAATCGTTGTTATGTTCCTCGTTAGTATCCTCTAATAGCCTAATAGATAGTATCGTTTATATCGCGATAGTTTAACTAAGTTTCTCGACCGTTTCTCGTCTATAATTAGTATTAGTATAAGACAATTACTAGGAAGGCTATCTACAAGTTTTCATAGAGCGTTTTATTATTACTTATATTATCCGTTATAATAGTAATTAGCTTTGTATAAACCCTAACTTACTTTAGCGCTTTTTCTACTAAACCTACTATATTCGCTCTAGAGTAGGCTTCTATAATTTTAGGAAATCCGATTATTAACTTATAGTATTTCTATTACTTATCGATAAAGTAAAGTATAATAGAGAGGAATAATGCCTATATCGTCCTATTTAACTATCCGTTAATTGCGATTACTACCCGGTTAGCTAGCCCTACTAGATCTTTAATCTCTTTAATAGTACTCTATATATTTTATACGAAATTACTATATTAAGTACTCGCCGAGAGAAACGGGGATAGATTGTTAGTAAGGTAGTAGTATATTTTTTAGACCGATTCCCTCTCGAAGAAGTCTTCTAGAAGTCCGTTAACGATAATTATCTCGTTAGCTAGTTAACGGAAATCCTCGAGACTATACTCGTTAGCGTTAACTATACGTACATCCTTCTTTCCTTACTATAGAATTGTTAGACTTATTTATAATATCCTAGATACTCGGCGTATAGCTAGCTATATAGCTAGCTATAGGGGAGTACTCTTACCTTAGCGCGAAATTCGGTATCTACCTCGTCCTATCTATCTCCCTATACTAAATAATATTTTTAAGTCTTTAAAGACTTCGTAGTAGTAGTATTATCGTCCTTAATTAACGGATACTTTATAACTAGCCTATAGAACTTACATATTACTACCGGCTTATCCTTAAGCCTATCGAGTATAGTAACCGTCCTATATACTACTCCTTTAGTTAAATACTTCTAGATAAAACTATTCCTACCCTTGCTATCCTAATTAACTAGGAACTTCTAGATATTCCGTAGCCTCTAAAGCGAGGTATAACTAGAGCTTTTTACTATATTCTACTAGGTCTCTCGAACCTATTAATGAAAAGGCTCGTAATATTCCTTCTTCTAGATATAAATATTATCCCGTTTATCGAAGATCGCTAGATTAATTACTAATAGGGCCCTTAATTAAGTATTCTCGGGAGAGAAGAGATTTCGTTAGGCTATCGATATCGACGATTAACGAGAACGCTAACTATCTCTACTAAAGGACTAAGCCCCTACTAGACTACTTCTTGTTCGAATAGTCGATAGTAAGGGATTGTTTCGTCTTCGTAGAGGACTTTNAAAAGGCTCGTAATATTCCTTCTTCTAGATATAAATATTATCCCGTTTATCGAAGATCGCTAGATTAATTACTAATAGGGCCCTTAATTAAGTATTCTCGGGAGAGAAGAGATTTCGTTAGGCTATCGATATCGACGATTAACGAGAACGCTAACTATCTCTACTAAAGGACTAAGCCCCTACTAGACTACTTCTTGTTCGAATAGTCGATAGTAAGGGATTGTTTCGTCTTCGTAGAGGACTTTGAATAGATAGACTTAAAGCTCTATTGTTTCCTTATCGCCCTTAAGATCTAGTCTATACTCCTAATAATCGTCTAGAGCGAGATTGCGACCTTATTATTCGTTAGCTTAGTAATGAACTAGCATTTAGGATAGTAGGAACATTAAGGAGGTTAGTATTTACAAGTATAGTAGCTTATAGATATAGGAGAATAGCGATTTAGATATTAACGACTAAGAGTCCTAAGGAGCTTTAATAGTCCGATAGATTATTCTTAAAGTAAGAAAGAAAGTTAATAATGTCCGAACTATAATATGAAATTATAGATAGCTAGGTACGAGGCATAATTTCAATAATATAGGTAGCTAGGCTAGTAATAAGGATAGAAATTCCGATATGTATAGTTACGTACTTATAATATTTATCTTAGTAGTTATATAAACTACTATACGAGCTAGTCTATACCTATCTACTCGGCATCTTACATAACTATATCCTCGCTCTTCTACTATACTCTAGCGATATCTACTACTATATAAGTAGAGCGTATATAGTCTATAGCTACTTACCCTAAGCTAAGACATATTTCATTCTTCGAATTACTAAGATATATCGTTAAGAGGTACGTTAGCTTTAACATTTCCTTATAGCCTAGCTTAGCTAGTATCTTATAGTACCTACTCGTCTCCTCGAGCTACTTCCTCTCGATATTGAAGTAATAGTAGAGAGCTTTTACTCTACTACGTCCTAGGCGTACTATATCCTTAAAGTAGTAGTAGCGGAGATTATAGCTCTTAGGCTAGTAGCTAGGCTAATCTAAGCGAGGCGTACTCCTAAAGTATAGCGGAAAGGTTTTATCCTATATATTAATGTTTCGAATAACGGCGCGCTTAGGGAGGGCATAGATTTCGTATAGTATAGGGAAGCGTCCCTTACTTATAGCTTTCTATATAATTGTTAGCAAGTTATAACTTTATAGCTAGCTATATAGCTAGCTATATAGCCGGCTATAATAAGTATACCTAAACTCTACTATTTCCTACTATCTTTAATAGCTTTCTAATCTAGACCTTAGTCTTTATATCCCTCTTAAACTACTCGATCGCCTATAGCTTTCTCTATATCGAATAAATAGCCTTATACTAATATGTATATATCGCGCGAAACTCGATATCGAGAAATCTTAGGCGATAAAGCTCCTTAGCTACCTCTTGCATCTTTACTTTATAACTTAGAGTAAGAGGCTAAGTCGAATTAATAAAGTCCTAGTTCTTGGAATCTATAAGTAGATCTTTTATATCTAAGTCGCTCTATTCGTACTATTCTATTAGGTAATCGTCGAGTACTATCTCTTTTAAGCTTACGCTAGTTAAAACATCTACTATCGCATATTTATTATATAGATCCTCTTTGTCCTTTACCTTAATCTCTTTCCTAGATTATATTAGTATTCGATTAATAATGAATTCAATAAGGCCGGCTATACGGCTAGCTATAGTAATACTAACCCTCTATTCCTCTACTATAAGAAGACTAGTCTTAGACTAGATAGCTTCTCTTCTTATTCGGCCTTACTTTTCTACTAAAATGTAGCTTTATCCTACTTAGGTCTCTCCTTCTACTTTTCTAGCTATTATCGGAATATAGTTTACTTAGCTCTTTTCTTCTTTCTTAAAGCTTAGTTAGTCTTAGATATCTATAAGACTCGCTTTACGTCTACTATAGTCTTCCTATATATAGAATACGCCTCTTTTGTCTTGCGACGCTTTAGGCTTAGTACGCGATTATTAGGTTTATTATCCTCGTCGTAGATACGGTTACTAAGCTCATAGTCGCCTTAATATAGTTATTAAGTACTACTATAGATAATAGGTTTAGCTATACGCTTATCGCGAGCTATCTTACGTAGTTATTATAGGATATTAATATCGAAGTTTTCGTAAGGTAAGAATTAGTAATATAGCTCTAAAATTTATAACGTAACCTATCCGAGGTTTCTATAGCAATAGCGACCTATGCGATACCTAGATACTATAGGACGAGTACTAAGTAGTACGAAAGTAAAGCTTCCTTTATATAGCCGGTAGTATAGCTAGTCTTTTTAGTAACGCTTATATAACCTAGAAAAAGTCTAGGTTCTAATCCGAAATTAGTATAGGTCCTAGAACCCGAACCTAAACCAATCGTCCGGTTCCTACTAAGAAACCGAACCTAGACCCAATTTCTCGGATTATACCTAACCTACTAGGACGTCTAAACGCCGATATCCTCGATTAGTTCTAGAACGTTACTATTTAAGCGCATTGTCTCTACTAGAGGCAAGTTACTCTTCTTAGGTATATCGGATTCGTAATAGAACTTAGTAGGCTTTAGTATAGAGATAATCTCGTATACGTAATTAGGTCGAAGGGCGACTATAAGGAGCTATAGCGATAGGTTCTATCGGACTAGCTAGTTACTAATACTATAGATCTATAGTAGGTTTATCCTACTTAGGTCTCTCCTTCTACTCTTCTAGCTATTATCGGAATATAGTTTACTTAGCTCTTTTCTTCTTTCTTAAAGCTTAGTTAGTCTTAGATATCTATAAGACTTACTTTACGTCTACTATAGTCTTCCTATACGTAGAATACGCCTCTTTTGTCTTAGGACGCTTTAGGCTTAGTACGCGATTATTAGGTTTATTATCCTCGTCGTAGATACGGTTACTAAGCTCATAGTTGCCTTAATATAGTTACTAAGTACTACTATGGATAGTAGGTTTAGCTATATACTTATCGCGAGCTATCTTACGTAGTTATTATAGGATATTAATATCGAAGTTTTCGCAAGGTAAGAATTAGTAATATAGCTCTAAAATTTATAACGTAACCTACCTAAGGTTTCTATAGCAATAGCGACCTAGGCGATATATAGATACTATAGGACGAGTACTAAGTAGTACAAAAGTAAAGCTTCCTTTATGTAGCCGGTAGTATAGCTAGTCTTTTTAGTAACGCTTATATAACCTAGAAAAAGTCCGGGTTCTAACCTAAAATTAGTATAGGTCCTAGAACCCAAACCTAAACTAATCGTCCGGTTCCTACTAAGAAACCGACCCCGGATCCAATTTCTCGGATTATACCTAACCTACTAGGACGTCTAACTAGGCGGTAGTATCGTCGGTAGGTACGACGGGAAAGGTAGGAGATAGTAGCAATTACTAGAGAATATATATCTCGTAATAGTTGCTCGTCTACTTATCGTTACTAAGTAGACATAGGGGTTGTCTCTTATTATCTAGGCGCTTTGTATAGCCCCCTAGTCTTCTTCTTGCCCCTTTTAGCGGTCTAATACTTATCTAATAACTCGCTTATATCCTTAAAAGACTTCTTACTTTCCTATAAGTTTTATTTAGATAAATACCCCTATTATCGTAGTAAGTACTCCCTCTATCTATCTCTCGTTCTATCCTTTAGGATACGCTTAATCTACTATATCTCCTTACCGCTACTTAGTTCTTCTTTAGCCTCGGTAGATACTTCGTTATCCTCGCGAAGGTTATACGGTTTAAGAAGGGATATATAGAAGGTATTATAGATCGTGTAGGCTAGCGGTAGCTATAATTAGTATACTTGTATAGCGCTACCTTTAACTTCTCGTATACGGAATGGATTAATGTATCTTAGTACAAGCTTCGGGCGCGATTTGCTATCTAGTAATAGGTATTTACGTATACGTAGGTTCTTTGTATTTAGTATAACTATATCGCCCTACTTAAATACTATTAGCGTATAGTACTTATTATAATATGCCTTCTAGTATACTTATACTATTACTAAGTTGTTAGCTATCTTTTTATATATATCGCGTATTATTTAGACGCGTTCAATTACCGCTAGTATCTCTAGTACTTAATAGGCTCCCCTTTCCTTATACTCGCCCTCGAGCGTTAATAGATCTTCTAGTATTCTAGAATTACGACCTATTATTGCCTAGTATAGTAATACTTTAGTAGATAAGTATACGTTATTATTATATATAAATTCGGCGGCTAGTAGGAAGTTAACCTAGTTATTAGGATCGTCGGCAATGTAACTACGTAGGTATTGCTACAATGTAGCGTTCTATCGCTCCGTCTAGCTATTAGTTTATAGGTAGAACGTAGTCGATAAGCGATACTTAAGTCTTAGTTATAGGTATATCTTACTCTAATAGTAAGAGGCTAATATCGGCCCCTAGTCTAATACTATGCCCTTAGGTATGCCCTAATAGGTATAGAAGATATTGTTCTATAGCGCTTCTACTATATCGATAGCTATCTAGTCCTTTCGTATAGGTATATATCCTACGTACTTAGTAAAGCGGTTAACTATAACTAGTACGGCATCGAAGATATCTTTACTACCTTTACGCTTAGTAGGCGGAAGGCCTATAATAAAGTCTAATATTAGCTCTATAAAGGATTTACTTAGAATAGGAAGTAAGGACAACTCGCTATAAGGTAGGTATCTTAGCGCTTTATTACGCGAATAGACGTCGTACGTATCGACGTATTCCTTTATATCCTATATACTATTCGGCTAGTAGTATATACGCGATAGTAGCTCGTATAACCTCTCTATACTATAGTATCCGGTAAGCTTACTATTATAGTATCGCTTAATAATCTCTTATCGAATCGAATACTCGGTAGGGATATAGAGCCTATCCTTATATCGCAAGTACTTATCGGTATAGATCGACTAACTCTTACTAGATCTCGTCTTTCTTCTATTTGTAAGCTTATTAATAAGCTCGATAGTAAAGGCGTCCCTTCGCTAAGTACGTAATAGCTCGATTATAAACGATTAACTATAACCCTATACAAGTTCGCTTAATAGTATCCTCGCTATTTTGTATAGTACGTACTATATATATCTAATAGTACTAGTAGCTAGATTATCTATATTATCTTTAATAGCGCTATTGCTATAAATAGTAATATCTACTATAGAGTTATTATAACTTAAGCAATCGACGTCCTTTTTAACGTATACTAGAAGTACAATAAGGGTAACTATTTATCTATTATTAGCGCGGATCCCGGAGGTCCGCTTATCCTACTATTACTATATAGTAATATCTATAGTAATCTTATATTATAGGATAGGAAACAATGTATTAATAGACTAGGTCTCGCTACTATAATTAGGTCGCCTCGACGGACTATTAGTAGGGTTATTAACTCCTAGCTAATATAGTACGTTAAAGTTAAATCTAGCGAGGTAGATAGCCTATTGTATCTATCTACCTATAATCCTCGTAACCTTCGTAATACTACGGAGGTTATTGTAATTAGTATATACTTATATCGTATACTATACGCTATCGAGGTAATATCGCTAGTATTTAAATACTTCTACGATTACTAATAACTCTTATTTATATATCTTATATCGGGTTTCCGCGCCGAGTATCTTACGTAAGAAGAAGGTAACCGGATACTAGTAGTTATCGGTAGTAGACTACTCCGATATAATAGTAGATATAGTAAACTATAAAGCGTTAGTTTTAATATAAATTAGTCTATTAGATACGAAGTAGTAGAGTAGCGACGTATTAGTAAACCGTCGCTTTAAGTTATTAAATATAGCTTATATCTTATCGGTCTATCTAAGCATTCTAGAAGGATTAGACTTAGTCTTTATAAGATTAGTAAGCGGCGATATAAGCCGTACGTATCCTTTAATAAATCGTTAGTAGAAGTTAGTAAATCCTAGGAACGATTAGAGTTCCTTAACGGTCGTAGGGATTAGCTATTTAGTTATAGATTTAATACGATTAGGGTCTACTTTAACGCCTTTAGTCGATACGATAAAACCTTGGAAGGATACCTCCTTTACTACGAAAGTATACTTAGAAGGCTTGTAGTATAACCCGTATATCCGTAAGCGGTTAAGGACCTTCCGTACTACTGTCTAATAGTCTATAATGTCTATTAAATACATGTAAATTAGTATATCGTCGAGGTAGACTACGTAGAGGTAATCTAGTAGGCCGGATAGGGCCTAATTAATATAGGACTAGAATATAGTAGAGGTATTAGCTAGTCTAAATAGGTAGGTCAATCTTATTACTATACTATTCTAACTACTAGACAAGTAGCGATCTCTAGTGTTTTCCTTAGGAGGGAAAAAGCCCTTTACTCTACCTTCCTAACTTCCTTAAAGCCCCTACCGGTTTTGTACAGCGTTAAAAACCTCTACTCTCTATTATACTATTAGGTATCGAGCTAAGGAGGGCCGATAGGTATACATGGATCATAAACTACAATAGAAGCTATAAGGAATAGTAGGGGCCAAAGTAGGAATAGCAAGTGTATTATTGTTGTTCTATAGATTAGAGCTAAACCTAAAAGGTATTAGCTTAGATTAGTTATATAATAGTTATTATGTGATCTAGTCTGCCTTAGTATCCCTTGCTAGGTTACTAACTAGACTATATATTCCAATACTCCTACTTAGATTAGTTAGTCTACAAATCCCAATTCTAACTAATATAATCTAACAAGAATTTCAATTAGCTAATTAGGTGTAATGGCTTCTAGATTAGTATAGTGTATCCAATCTACTAGGTTTAATTCCTAGATCTAGTGTTTTCTTGCTTAGTAGATTTTGAATCCTCTAAGTTAGAACTTTTGTCCCTTTTGATATTATGCTAGCTACAATTGCCTAATAAATTCCTAGAACTATGGCCCTATCTTTAGCTTAGTTAGGCTATTAGCTACTATCTCTTTTGTTAGAGTATATTCTACTATAATCTTTCTTTACTACTAAAGATTTCTAACCTTATTAAAACTAATATTAATATGTTTTGATCTCTCATAGGTATAGGTATCTTTAATAAGGGTCAAAGCTACCTAGTTGTTACCCATGATCTAAATAGGTCTAACCTTATTTACTATATTAGAATTTCCTTTAATTAATAGTTAGAATAAGTATTCTCTTACTAACTATACATAGTCCATCCCCCTTAGGAGTGCTACAAGGAATTAAGATTGCTTTGTATATGCATTTATTGCTATATACTTAGCTTTTATAGTTAATATAGTAACTAACTTCTACTTCTTACTTATCTAAGAAACTAGTAATCTATAGAGAAAGAAGATGCTTCTAAGGATTAAGACTCTATTAGCTTTGTCTATTACATAATTAGAGTCTGAATATCCTATTAGCTTTCCTCTATCCCTCCTAAACATTAATCCTAGGCTTAGGAATAATCTTAGGTATCTAACTAGTTTCCTAAGTGCTTTCAAATGTCTCTTAGATAGATCTAATATATATAATCCAAGTCTTCTAAGTATAAAAGCAATGTTAGGTCTTATTATAGTTATTAGCTATATCTATGTACTATTCTAGCTCTAGTACTTAGTCTTGTTATACCTTTCTTCATCTAAGTTAGATTTCCTTAGACTTTTATAGCTATTAAGTAGTAATAAGGTTAGGTAGGCCATTTCATTAGTTATTCCAAACTTTGCAAGGTTTTCCTAGATATAGTGTTCTTAGTCAAGCTTTAGAGTACTATTAGGTCTATCTCTAGTAAGCTTCATTCTAAGAATCTTAGTTAGTTTACCTAGATCTTTGATCTTAAACACCTTGCCTAGTTCCTTCTTAAACCAAAGAATATCTTCTAGCTTTAGTACTATAATAGGAATGTTATCTATATAGGTAAGAACTATTAGGTTCCTTCCTCTATAGATAAGTAAACATAGGTCTACCTCTAACTAGTAGAATCCTATTTCCTCTAGCTTTAAGACACATAGCTTGTTCTAGTCTCTTACTACTTATTTTAGGCTATACAAGCTCCTTAGGATTTTTAGAGCTATGCCTTATAGGATTTCTATACCTAGTAGTAGGATTATGTAGATATCTTCTTGTAGGGTACTTTTAGTAAATGTATTGTTTACATCTACTTAGTATAGCTCTAGATCCTTTTTATATATAGTAGCCATAAACACTCTAAGTATATTATGCCTAACTATTAGTACAAATGTCTCCTAGAAATCTATCCTAAATTTCTAAGAAAACCCCCTTATAACTAGTCTTGCTTTGAGCTTGTTAATTACTCTACTAATTAGTCTCTTTATATTAAATACCTATTTTGAAGTAACTAGGTTTGCTCCTTTTAGTAGAACTACCTAATCCTAGGTATAGTTGCTTCTAAGTACAATTAGTTCCTTCTAGATTGCATCTTCCTATATATAACCTTATTTAGGATCTTGTATTGCCTCTTAGTAGGTTCTTAGGATTGGAACCTCCTATCTTTATACAATCCCTAGTATAAAGGTAGGGAATGTAACCTTATAAATACACTCTAGAAGTTCATCTATCTAATCTATACTTGGATCTAGGTCTTTCATTATACAGATAAAGGCCCTATAGTACTTAGCTTCTAGGAACTCATCCTCCTCTAATTCTCTTAGTCTCTTTTGTATAGTTGATCTTATAATTATACTATGTACTCTTTCTTCCCTTAACCCTTTATTAGAGATTGATCTCCTTCTCTTTGAATTCCCCTCCTAAGCTTAGGCATCCTAGTTGTCTTGCTAAGGTTTCTCTTAGCTCTAATTAGGGGCCTGTTTCTCTTAGCTCTAATTAGGGGCCTACTATTCATCATTTTGTTCTTTTTCTTCTAGATCTATTATTACCTAATATTAGTCAATGTCCTTTAGTAGTAGAGGTAGTCGGACCTATAATGGTTTAATATCTAGATTCTCCTTCCTTAGTCTACTAACTAGGTTCCTTACTAGAGCTTAGCTTAGCTAGTTAAGTCTAGGAACATTTAATATTATATCCCCTCCTTTCTTATTCTTAAACTAGATAGTATTATTGTGATTTCTTATAGCCCTTATATTAAGCTCCTAGAACTACTATATCTTAGATGTATTAGGTACATACCTAATAAATATAGCATCTTTACCCCTATTCATGAGCTTGTCTAATCTTATCCCCGCTAGCTAAGATTTAGCATCTATATATACAACTACTCTATATCTCCAAACCCTAAAGTACGATATAGAAGGTCTCTTTCCGGTAAAGGCTTCCTCTAGTAAAACCTTAAATCCATTAATATCTAGCCTATTTAGTAAGGCATTTCTCATAATAGTGTAGGTAGCTAATGCTTCTAACTAGAATTCAACTAGTATGTTTAAATCTTCTAGCATTGCCCTAACATATTCCTTAGATATCTAGATTAACCTTTCTACAACTCTATTTTAGATTAAGTTATATGCTTTAGTTATGTAATAAGAGATTCTAGATTCCTTCTCCTACTACTTATGTAATGTAAGCAATTCTCTTGCTCTATTACTTCTTACTACCTAGATCTAATTCCCTAATTAGAGCTTAGCTTTTCTTCTCTATCCCTACAATGCATTTACTACATCTTCTCTTAATTTTAATAGGAATACCTACTTCTTCCTTAAAAAGTTGTTAACAATCTTAAGCTACTATTTGAAACCTAGTCTTAAGATAGGTAATGGTCTATAGATATTAATTAAGATAAGGGAAAGCCTAGCTAGCTTTCTCTTAGTCTCCTTTCCCCTATGTTTTTTTATTTTAGCTAGAGAACACACCCTATAGGGCTAATGCTTTGTAGGGACGGGAATTTTGTCCTTTAGGTTAGTTACTTTATAAAGGTCTTTTAGTAATCCTTCTCTAAAGTGTCTAACTCTTCTATGCTATAGCTCCTACTAATCCTAGTTAGTCTAGGCTATAAAGGTATAGGTACTATTATTTACTAAATCCTAGGGAATGTACATATATACAAGTTTATCTAGGTCTTAGCTAATTTCCTTAATGAATAGTACTCCTCCTAAAAGCTTTGTCTAGACAACTAGCTTTCTATTAGGTAAGTAAAGTATGAATTTTAGTAGTTAAATACTAAACTACTTACTAAACTAGTTCTAAGAAACAAGATTAACTCTAAGCCTAGGTATAAAGAGAATACCTTTTAATACAATCTATTTGCCTTTCCTTCTATTTATAACTATACTCCTAATATATATAGCTATTAAGTAGCTACCCCTAACCTTAATCTACTTTTTCCTCTTAAGAGGCTTTAGGTCTCTAAAGAGTAATTCTTGGTTAGTTATATAAATAGAAGCATAGGAGTTAAGTAGCTATTTAGATAGCTTATACTTACCTTTTGCTTTAATAGTTAAATAAGCTACCTTATTAATATCTTCTTCCTTAGAGGGGAGAGATGATTTAGAGGATGCCTCTACATCTTGTACTATATAGGCTTTCTTAGAAAATGGTTTCCTATTCTTCTTCTCTAGGGATTATATCTTTAGGCTTAGTTTCTTTACTATCTCTTTGAGTTGCTCTTTATTTAGTAAAGATCCTCTCTTAGCCTTAGATAAGGATTGTTTCTTTACTATCCTATAGCTTTGTTTTAGCTAGATAGCTACTTTTGCTTTATCTAGGCTAGGGCACTCTTTAATCCAATGCTTCTCTCTATATAGGAAGTATAATAAGTCTCTACTAGCTCCTACCTAGTTCCTTTTCTTAGTAAACATAGCTATCTCCTAGCTTATTATCTACTCTTGCTTTTCTCTTAGGATTCTAAGGATATCCTATAGGCTAAGGTCCTACCTTAGGTTAATCCTATCCCTAATAGTACTAAATGTTTCTAGAAGGGCCGCTAGTAACTACTAAATTTTCCTCTCCTTAGTCTTAATATCCTTAAACTAGGGAGAGATAGATACCGCCTTCCTAGCTATACTACTTAGGCTCTACTACGCTTTATTAATTGTCTAACCCTCTTCTATACTAAAATTAGTATACTACTAGAGTAAACTTCTCCCTATTNTCCTATAGGCTAAGGTCCTACCTTAGGTTAATCCTATCCCTAATAGTACTAAATGTTTCTAGAAGGGCCGCTAGTAACTACTAAATTTTCCTCTCCTTAGTCTTAATATCCTTAAACTAGGGAGAGATAGATACCGCCTTCCTAGCTATACTACTTAGGCTCTACTACGCTTTATTAATTGTCTAACCCTCTTCTATACTAAAATTGGTATACTACTAGAGTAAACTTCTCCCTATTGCCTATAGTTTCCTCTTATATTTCCCTTTTGCCTAGTCCTATAAATGCTTTGTATGTTTAAGCTCTTAATATTCGTCCTAGTTATCTTCTAAAATGTAGATAAACATCTTATATAATGCTATTGCATTGTAAACCTTATAGCTTACTCTTCTAATTAACTAATCTAAAGATTCTAATAATATTGTTAAGACATGCTTAGATAGTATAGATACTAGGATGTTGAGGACTACTTTATCTAGTACCTATTCAACCTTTAGCTTTATTAGGTATATCCTAATAATCTTAAACCATAATTCATGATTCTCCCTTATCAAGATTAGTATAGCCCTTCTCTTACTAATTCTACCTTCTTAATCTATGATTTCTTTTATAAATCAAACCTAAACAAACTCTAGAAACAAGCTCTTTCTTTAGTCTAGAAATAATAGTTTCTAAATAGCTATCTTCCTTGGTTAGTAGATCCTTGGCTCTACTAGGCCTATTAGTTTTGAAGGTTACTAAAAACTTGGTATAGATTCCTACTCTATCGGGCTAATAACTTCCTTAAGTCCTTCCTAACTATTACAAGCTATAGATTAGGGTATTAGTAGTACTAAGTGCTAAATCTAAGGCTTATCTAAAGGGGCTCAAGACTTAGGCTTATCTATTCCCTTTATACTCTAAGCGATCTAATACGCCTTAAGCAAGTATACCTTACTAGGTTCTTTTATAGCTTATATGTATAGGGCTTCTTTATATAATGTATGTAGGTCTACCTTAAGTCTCCCTCTCCTGTTTTGCCTCTTCCTTCTAGGACTAGACTTATAGGTTTAGGAGTAACCTATACTACTTTAGTCTTTCTACCTTGTAGTTACAAACCCGGGCTTATAACCTGTCGAGCTAAGGAGGGCCGATAGGTATAAATGGATCATAAACTACAATAGAAGCTACAAGGAATAGTAGGGGCTAAAGTAGGAATAGCAAGTATGTTGTTATTGTTCTATAGGTTAGAGCTAAACCTAAAAGGTGTTAGCTTGGATTAGTTACATGATAGTCATTATGTAATCTAGTCTGCCTTAGCATCCCTTACTAGGTCACTAACTAGACTATATATTCCAACATTAGGGATACTAAGCCCTACCCTTGTTTATACTAGTCTTTTAAACTTTAAGAGGTTCCCTATATCTCTATTACCTTAACTAGATTATGTCTATCTCCTCTAGTTTAGTATCCTCTATTAACTCGTTCCTCTATAGCTTTTAAACTAGGTAGGAGGGAGAACTAGTTTAGGGAATAGGGTAGTATCCCTATCCCTTTCCTCCCCTTCCTCCCTCCCCTTTAAATACGGGTTATTGCTATTCCTCCTACTTTCTAGCTAACCTCTATATTGGCTCTCTAATAAGCTATAAACTATCCCTATCCTTACCGAGTATCTAGTTATATAACCTATACTACTAGAAATTAGATTTCCTATATTAGTTTCTATACTTAGGTATTCTTTGTAGGCTACCTTATATGCGGTATAAGGAGTAGTTTGTGTTAGATACCTAGCCTTTAGAACTAGTATTAGTACTCCTTAGGGTAAGAGCTAGGGCCTAGGGGGCAAGTCTAGGGCTATACTCCCTTAGGGGTTATAGACTATAGGGTATACTAAGTACTTTATCCTCTATAGTCCCTCCTCCTTTAAGTAGTCGTTAAAACCTCCTCTTTAGTTATTCCTCCCTTCTCTTTAGGGCAATTAGTCCTAGGTTAATACTCTAGTTCCTTATTCCTAGGATAGATTCCCTTCCTAGGAAGAATAGCCTATCGACTCGGTATTAGTTCTTATACTAGTTATAGCCGCGCTAGGCTCGATAGGTAGTCTAGATAGTTTTCTAAATAGCTAGTCGTCTTAGAGCTAGACTCCTTTTATCTAGGCGCCTTGAAATTACCTCTCTAGGTAGCGTCGCGGGTAGGAGAGATTTGGCTCTATTAGCGACTCCGACCTCGTCGTTATCGCCTCTAGGGTCGTAGCTAGTATCGCGTATAGGTACTCTCCTTTACTAGCCGCTAGTCTAAATAGTATAACTAGGTATTCGAAGTAACTATAGTAGATACGGAATATAGTCTTCTACTTATTACCCTTACGGATACGAATACGATAATAGGCGTACTTTAAGTCTAGTATAGTATAAAAGTAGGTACTAGATAACCGGTCTAGTATCTCGTTAATTAACGGAAGTAGATACTAGTTGTTATAGTAGGAACGGTACCCTACCGCTAAATACCTCTTCCTCGATACTATAGATAGCTTCTAATATACATTAACCTTGTAGTACTATAATCTCATCCCTTGTATAACATATAGTAGTACTACTAGGTTGAGACTAGACTCGCTTGAAAGGTACCCGAAATACTAGACGATCGAGTTACCTAACCGGTAGAAAAACCCTACTAACCTAACCCTAGTATACCGATTAGAACCGTGAAAGGGTCGAACAAGAACATAGCATTAGCTACACCGTACCCAATACTCGCATACGACCGACGATAGCCCTCTAAACACTTATATTCCGTACACGATACTATATATACGCTCTAGTACGCGAAACGCGTATACCTCTATCGCCGGACGCCCGCTAGGGACCGCGACTACCTTCCCGATTAGGATTGTTTACGCCGCAAGCTAATACCTACTACTCTATTTACTAGTCTAGTAGGTACGCTACGGGTTAAGCAAGCGTACCGTGAACTTGGGTAGTAGTACCTAGACTAAGTAGATAGCGTCGTCTTAGACGGAACACGATTACCTTTCAACTTTACGCTAAGTACTTAATAGTAACATAGAACTACTACTACTCCTACTACTACTAAGAAGTCTACCCTTATTTAAAAAACCTACCCTAGCTACTACGCGCCTAGATCTAGACGCGTATACCTTGAACATCGCCTTTTGCTTTCGTGAATTCTTAACGAATCAAGGACACGTACGTTTAGTATACTAGAGATAGCGAGAGCCTCTAATAGTAGTCGTTGCTACAATTACAACTAACTACTAGCCCCTAGACGAATACATCCCTCGTTAGGAGACCGTAGAGAGAGGACGTACCTTACTCTGTTTCCTACAAGACTAGGCAATTAACCGATTATTAGTTACTATAGCTACTCGAGTCTTAATCGACTTACGCGATTAACTCGTACCTCTTTAGGAATAGTAAGCAAATAATACTCTAGTACCTATACTTTAGTAGTAGTAGGACGCTATCGTACCTATACTACTACTAGAAGATAACGTAGAAAGTCGCAATTCTCTACTAGTAAGGAGACGTAGAATAGTTTCTTTAGTAAGTGTACGCTAACCTACGGTATACGCGAGATACTAATCGTCTCTAATCGTCTTCCCGCCTAGCTTAAGAGAACTAAGCGCTTCCGAGCCTTCTACTCTAGATACTACTCTCGCCTAGACTACTCTAGACGCTATTCCGGTATATGGAACTCCGCCGAATAGAGTAGATAGTCCCTAGGTAGTCGGTACTCTAGCTATATAGCGACGACTTCAATTAGAGTACGAGGTACTAGAAGACGTACTACGAGAACCTATCGTACCCTATTAACGCGAGACTACTTCTAAACTCTACTTAGTTATACCGGGACAAATGGACGCCGGACTAGCTTATATAGCTTCCGGTTTAGAGAGCGAGGGCCTCTAGCTACGCGCTAGGGCATAGCGACGTAACCGCTTAGTCGACGTAGGCTTCCTTAACCTAGAGGCTAGACGCCCGGTAGCTAACCGTATACGAGCTCGTAACGCTCCTAACGCTCAAGCCCTAATGTCCTAGCGTCGAGGTACTAGATAGCCTTCTATACCTCTAGTATCCGAGTAGAACGTAGCTTAATAGACCGGAGGGCTACGCCTACTAATACTACTAGTAAGTAGGGAAAACCGTTTACTAGCGCGTGGCTTAGTAAACCCTATCTTGAACGCCGATAATTTAACGAGCCTATAGAACGAGATACGCGGCTTGTTCGGCTAGTTAGCTAATAAGTAACGTATCTAAGTATAGGAATTAAGGAACGAGATAAATAAGCTCCGCTAGAGCATTCCGTTAACTCGAATCGCTAGTTCTATACAAGATAGACTAGACGCCGATAGAGTAGAACGCCTCGCTCGTACTAGCTTAGCTAAAATAGTAGATAAAGGTCTAGTAATACCTAGGCGTACTCGTAGAAACGCTAAACGTAGACGCTCTCGCTAGGACGCTAAACGTAACGATAGAGGTAGACGACATTATCGTAGTAGGCATAGAAGCAATCCATCCTCTAGTCCTAGCGACTCTAGTACCGATGCCGGTAGCTATAGCTATAGTAGAGGATATCGAGGCCGCTACTATAATCTATACTATAGGGATCGCTACTAGTTTAGCCGTTTACCGCGACGGAGTCTACGCCGCTCTAGCTACCTAGAGAGATTTAACCCTATAGACATTAGATACTTTTATCCAAATGTACTATACGCCGAAGTAGAAGGATAGGACATCTATACCTAGGGTAACAAAGTTACCTTCATATCGATATATATGTTTTTAGACGCCGCTCGCGATTACGCTATAGTTAATTATTCCCGTACGGTCCGTACGTAACTTGCCAAGTACCTACGAGGTTCGGCATAATAGTAGTTTATCTACGAACTTACTAGTAAAGACCGTAGTACTATTAGGGCTAGGAATGGTATCGAACGCTAGTATAAGGCACTTATAGACAAGTTTAGTAGGTCGATTGTTAAGGCTTAGGACAAGCTAAACGTAGAATCGTATACTATCTAAGATATACGCGAGCGTAGGGTATCCTAGTAGTTCATTATAAACTATGTACGCTATATACGCGAAGCTAGGCTAGACATTAATCCAAATACCCTATACCTACTCCTTATGCAAGTATAGCTACGCTTCGAACCTAGACTATAGGACAAACTCGATAAGCCTACGCCTAGAGACACTATCTATACCTTTATATAGTTAGTCGAAGACAAGTACGAAGTATAGTACTACCGATATCTATAAGCCGATAGATACGGCATAGTACGAGGACGTAGAACCGTACCCTACAATAGTAAGTTGTAATAGTACTAGAACCCTCGTACTAGCGATCGATACTCTAGAGCTATAAGCGGATATCGCGACACTTTAGGTCGCGGTTACGCTAACGGCTATCGAGGCGATCGATACGGCGGAAGAGGTAAGCCTACTAACCGATACTAGTATAGTAACGATTACCGTAGAAGCGAGTAGCGAGCTCTAGTAGACGATAGACGCCGAAGAGAGTACGGTTCTCGTAGAGACGACCGTAATAAAGGTTCTAATAACGACCGCTAACGCGAAGGCGGTAAAAACTATAGTAATAATTAGTAGAACCGTAAGAACGGGCGCGATAACTACAATAACGACTACAAGCGCGATAGCGGACGGGACCGTAGTAATAAGCGCAATAATGCTCGTATTCGCGAAGGTAGACGCGAGAATTATAGACGCGAGAATCGCGGTCGCTACGACGATAGCCTACGAAATTATTACGCTATAGCTATAGCCCTAGAGTTACGTAGCCCTTCTCGCTACTCTAGAGCCTCGTTACGCCGTAGTACTTCTTCGTAAGGTAGTCCTTCCTACTACTCTATATATAGTAGATCTTCTAGCTAGTACTCGATACGAGCTTACTTTAACGATTAGGTCGATGTCTATTAGGATACCGATAATGGTAACGACGTAGTGTCTATAGACTTAGTTTTAGTATTTTACGGCGATGTCGTACTACTAACGCTATTCTCGCCCTCTATTAGGAACGCTATTTACCTACCCGCTCTTAAGCTATACTCGTTAGCGTTAACTACGAGGTTCCGCTATACCTACTACGACCGAACCTTCGATAGTAACAATCTCCTATAGGACTATAAACGTAGTTCGCATCTAACCCTAACGCTAGCTAAGAAGTCCGATATATTAGAAGATATAAGAGTTATCGAATCTACGACCCTACCTAAGGTAAAGGGCGGCTATGCTTTTCGAGGATACTATTACCTACGTACTATAGTTCGCTTAACCCTAGACGGTAGAGAGTACGTAGTTTGCTTAGATACCGGTACTATAGTATCCCTTATCGACGACGTATTCCTACGGCGGCTTAGACCGGACATAAAGCGTAAACGCTTAGTAGCCCCTATTAAGGTTAGAGGTATAGGAGTAGCTAAGATTAGCGAGTACGTAGACCTCGATTTCTAGATACCTAGTATTATTAAAGGCGCGAAAGTATTAACCTATATACGCTACGAGGTACATATTGTTAAGGATATAGGAGCTAAGTTCCTTATAGTAATAGACATTATTAGACTAGAGGGTATCAAGATCGATGTTCCTAGCCGTACCGCGACTATTAACTCTTGCGAGAAGGCTAAGATCCCGCTTCTAGTAAACCGTAAGGACTAAGTTAAGTTCCGTATAGTAGTATACTCTAACTAGTAATCCGTACTACTTGTACCCTAGGTAGTAACCTCGGTACTAGTACATTTCGCTAACGCCTTACTAGTAGATCGCGATGTTACATTCTTTCCCTAAAACTAGGAACTTAAGTACAAGACCCTTATAGCCTATACCTTAGTACTAGACGCTACGGCCAATTTCGTTCTCGTACGAAACGATATAGATTAGATATATACCTTGCTTCTATATACTAAACTAGGGTACTTATAGGAGTGCAACTTCTAAGGCTACTATTATATCTCGCTAGACGATTACGGCTTAGTAGGTTTAACGCCGCTAGATCTATCGAAGACCGCGCGTAAAACGGGATTACTACCGGACGCTAGGTAGAAGACGTCCTTACTACCTCCCGAGCTACTAAACGCTACTAAAGAAACGCTACTCTTTAATAGAGTAATAGCGTACGGTAACGAAGTCCAAGTCCTACGTCTTAAGGACGTAGTAAAAAAGTACTAGGACTTGTAGAAGGACAAGGGCACTATAGTTAATATACCTAAGGAAGATTTCCTAGAAGTTACTCTCAAACCTAGCTATAAGAACGACAAAATGCCTATAGTAGCGTATCTACTTTGTAGTCCGGACGAGGAAGTAGTAAATAGGACTTTCGACTCTCTATACGAATAAGGAAAGATATCCTTTACGAGGAAAGCGACACAATTTAGGTTCCCTATATTCGTAGTTTGGAAGACGATTATAGTATAGGGTAAGGAGGTCCGAAAGGGCCGCGCTATAGTAGACATTAGAGGCTTAAACAAGTTAGTCGTAAAGGACTCCTATCCTCTACCTAGGTAGGAGGACATTATCAAGTTACTTCGCGGCTACTCGTATATTACTATAGTAGACGCTATAGCCTTTTTCTACTAATAGGCCGTTGTAGAGAAGGACCGTAGTAAATTTACTATTAATAGTTACTACGGTTAGGAACAAATACACGTTACTATTATGGGTTTCTCTAATAGCGTATAGTACGTATAGCGCTAGTTAGACAAGATTCTTAAGGACTATAGGATATACTACCGTATATACATTAACGATATCGTAATTTTTTCCTATATATTCGATAAGTACTTGAAGTATTTAGACATAGTCTTTAGCCTACTCGCTAGCAAGAACGTTAGTATTGTACTATAGAAATCGTTCTTGGCATACCCGTCTACTAAGCTATTAGGACAACGCGTGTCTAGCCTCGGCTTTACGATATACGAGGAAAAGGTTTAGGCTATTTTAGACCTAAAGTTTCTAAAGACCTTAAAGGACATCGAATTCTACCTTAGCCTTACCGGTTAGTAACGCTAGTACATACTATACTACTCTACGATTACCGCCCCCTTCGAGAACCGCAAGAAAGAGCTACTCCGATTTAGTCCTTCTAATAAAGGTAGAAAACGCAAGCGCTATATAGCGAAGACGCTAGCCTTCGATACGGACGTAGCCTTAGATACCGAACGCAAGGCATTTGACATACTACGGTAGCTATATCGTAACGTTAAGTTTTTACATTACCTAGATCTAGATAGGCCGATCTATGTTAACCTCGATTCTTGTACTAGAGGCTTTGCTATAGTACTTTACTACGTATAGGGTAACCTAGAACCGGTCGTAGAAAACGGTAAGGTAGCTCGCTTTCCTATATAGTAGGTACAAGTAATTATGTACCTTAGTAAAGCTTTAATAGACGTAGAAAAACGGTACCCTACGATAGAACTCGAGGTTGGTAGTCTAGTATAGGTAGCTCGGAAGACTCGTATAATACTATAGGTAGCACGCAAGCCGGTCTACGTCTTTTTAGACTATATAGCCGCTCTCGGCATTACGACGGCCGCTAGTTTATTAACTATAACCTCGACCGATAAACTAAACCTTCGGTTAGTTCGTACTAGTTAATACCTCTCTTAGTTCCCGAACCTAAGGGTACTCTACCGGCCGGGACGCCTCTATAGTATCCTAGATACCTTGAGTAGGCTAGTAGAAGACCTAGATAGAGCCGCTAACTAGGCATACGACACATTGGACCCTCTCGCGTACGACGACCTAGACCTAGTACTCGACGTATTAGACATGCTTTGTACGTACCTAGAAGAGCATAAGGGCGCTATTTACTTTTACGCTAATATAGTAGATAAGTACTCTAGTAGGACCTTTATAGCTTTAGAGCCGCTAGTTTTCTATTCCGTACTCGTCGAGTTAGCTAATGAATTTAAGGACATATTGAAAGCCGGCTACGAAGAGGACCCGTACTAGAAGAACCTCTTAGCCTAGCTTAACTCCGTAGAAGAACGCCGCTTGCGAGACGTAGTAGAAGTAGCGGCCGAGCTAGATAACCCTACTAAGGATACCGAGAGCCTTAAGGGTAAAGCTAATTCGAGTCCTCTAGGACTCTACTTCTTCCTCCGCGATAGTCTTATATACTTTAAAGACGATACCGATAGGAGGGAACGACTCTATATCCCTCGATCGATGTATAAGGAGGTTTTCTAAATAGTACATAATTAATACTACTACGCCGGATACTACCGAGCCTACGCTCGATTGTACGCTAGCTTCTATATACGCCGAATAGGACGCGAGATTACTAAGTACATTGTATACTACTTAGAGTACATATTGAACTAAATACTACGCTATCTACCAAATAGCGAATTGTAACCTATTAAGTGCTAGCCGATCCTATAGTACGTCGTTACTACGGACTAGGTCTACGGCATGCCCCCTAATACTAATAGATACGATAGTTTCCTTATAGAGACGTGTAAGTATACTAAGCGTATAATACTACGTAGGTACAAATCGACTTAGATCGTACAAGAGTATAGTAGAGATTGGATATAGGGCTATATCGAGATAGAACGCAATCTCCCGAATATTATAATCGGAGACTGCGATCCGATTTAGTTAAGCGACTTCATGCAAGCCGCCTTCAAGAAATTAGGTACTAGGTTCTTCGCTACTACGGCATATTACCCTTAGTCTAATAGTTAGTTAGAGCGTACTAACTAGATAGTAGAAATTGTACTTCGGTTCTTTACTACGAACTACCTAGACGCTAACTAGTTAGACGCCTTGCTATATATCTAAGCCGAGCTCAATAACGTACGAAATACTTCTATAGGAGAAATACCTAATGTTCTTATATAGAGTTTCAAGACTAACCTAGATGCCCTTAACCCCCTTATTAAGCTCCCTATAGAGGACTACCTAGTACTACGATAGCAAGCTAGAGATTAAGTATTAGACTCTTTAGCTTAGGTAGCCGCTATAATAAAGGACCGCTATAACCGTAAGTACCGCCTAGTATCTTTCAAGACCGGGTAGTAGGTTCTCCTTAAACTATATAAGGGATACCGCCTTCCTAGGAACCCTAATAGGAAGCTTTTAGTATAGCGTATAGGACCTTTCAAGGTCAAACGCCGTATTGGAAACCTCGCGTATAAACTCGAACTATCCCTAGTAATGCGTATACATCTAGTAGTTTCCGTTACCTAGTTAGAACCCTACCTAGAGGGGCAAGACCTATACGATCGTACGCTACCTAAACTAGGTCTAGTCGAAGAAGGAGCTCTAGATAACGACCTCTATCTAAATGTACCTTATTACGAGATCGAGAGGCTTCTTTCGCGAAGAGTCTCTAGCGGAAAGCTCTAGTACCTAGTAAAGTAGCGTAGCTATAGCTATTCACATAACGTTTAGTACGATATTAATAACCTACGAGATACGGCGGATCTAATACGCGAATACGACCGCCTATACCTAGTATAGCGCCTATAGAGAAGACGGCGAGGCGCCGATAATACTCCTACCTACAATACTAACGTAGGAAACACTAACATAGGAAATACTAATATAGTATAGCATTTTTTAGATAAACGCGAGTAGCTAGCCTAACCTTCTCGTAGGCCTAGCTTACGCAATTCGTAACTCCCTATACTTCGACTACTTATTCTATTCGCGTAGGACTACCTACATTTACACTACCGATTGTTGTTACTATTGTTAACGCGTACGCTATTTATCGACTAGTTAGTTACGGCTTTACTTCGCAAACGCTACGTTATTTATATACGCGCTACTTCGGACTACGCTACGCCCTACCGCAAGCTACGTATAGCGGCTTTCTATCCTAGTAATAGCTCTAAAACATTAATAGCGATACTTAGATTAATAGACTTTAACTTCTTCTACTATATTAGTATAGTTAACCGACCGCGCTTACTATAACTATTCCTACCCTACTTACCGCTACGAACTATACTACTTTAAAGTACGCTACTACGAGGCATACCGCTATAGCGTACGCTAACTTAGAACGTACCGAGCTACGACGCTACTATTAATTCGAGCGCCGACTAGCGCGTACTTCCGATATAGAGCGTAACTAGCGTTATATATCGCGCGAGCGCCTTAGAGTACTACTAGATACTAAGTATACCTATAAGGAAGACGAGCTTTCCGAACCTAGCTAGACATAGACTCCGGAACGCTAAAACGCTACGGGACTACTATATGCGACCTAGTAGCCTAGTTTTAATAGTATAGATCCCTACGACGATCTAATAATACTATAGGAGGAAGAATACCTCTAGGGATTATACGCTACGCCGGATACGCATATTCTAGCTATACTATTCCGCGAGCTAGACTAACTACTCTACGATAATATAGGCGACTTCATGAGTGCCGAATTCTAGTCGCGTATCTATAGTACCCCGATACCGCGAGATCTACTATAGAATCGAGAGATGAAAGTTATACCAATTACGTTACAAGACTTCTTTCTCTAACGTAATAGCTCTAACCGCGCGTACCTTACGCGCATTCGCTCTTAGAACTATACCTAAGACGTCTATTACCCGCTACCTCTATAGGATCCCGAAGGTAATCCTTAGAACCGTAATTCCTCGTACTAGATCGAGATTACGCTAGCCCTATACTCTATCGTTAATGGCCTCTAGGTAGGAGACTATAGTAGTTAGGCCGCATTTTTCAACCTATTAGAGTTCGCCTAGTTCTTAGACTATACTATCGACTACTTTTTCGATAGTAGCTAGTAGCGCTATAAGGTTCGTATACTAGATACCTAGTATACTAAGTTGTTTTGCGACCTAAGTTCGATCCCGATAAGGGTCCGTAACTACGACCTCTACTATACTATCTAGATACTAGCGCGCTTAAACATTAATCGTATAACCTTTACTAGCGATTACTAGGTACTACGATCCTCCCTATATATATAGACCGGTACTATCCTCTTTCGGAACCTCGCCTTATACGGCTTCTCTAAGACCGTACTCGATAGACTATACGCCGTTTTACGCTAGATACTAAAATGGGACTCTATAGATATAGACCTAGACGTAGTCTACCGCTAGATTAAGACTATTGCTATACGCGACGTCGACGGCCTAGAGAATAAAACGGAGTAGTAGCGTAGTAAACGCCTCGAGTAGACGCTAAACGCCTTCAACTTGCTAGGATAGTACGAGGATAAGTAATAGGTTATAGTAGAGGATATGGTTTAGTAGTAGACGGCGATACTATACATTAAGGCATAGGAGAAGCTAGTTGCGCTAGAACTAGTAGACCTAATAACTAGCAAACGAACGGTACTCCTAAGCTCCTACCTAGCGTAAAAGCTAGCTTCCGCTCGTTTCTAAACGGAAGTACGCTACTAGAAGGAGCGTACAAATACTATAGCGTTCCGGTAGGACAATATACTCTAAATAGACAAGCCAAATACCGAATAGCGCGATTATCGCGGCATTCCTAGTATGGTCTAGGGCGACGATAAGCCTCCTACTAAGGAGTAGCGGGTTGCGAAGCGTAGAACCCTAAAGACAAATTCGCCCGCCGAGGCGTAGACTCTATAGCCTTAGATACTATAGCCTACCTCTTACGCGTAGTAACCTACGCAATCTTCGGCGAGAGCGAAACTATCCTCTATAATATAGAACTTCCGTAACTCAAGAACCTAGACGCGCTAACCGTCTCCGCTTAGAGATAATCCTACCTTCGATAGTAGCGACGAAGGTAACTTACCGCCCGGTACCCTACTACAAACTAGCCTACTAGTGCCGCCTAAGCGCCTAGGTAATAGCCTAGAGTACCTTTTCCCCTTACTCGTCTAGGTAGTACTCTATAGACGATATCTACGTAGGATACCGGAAGCCGACCTACCCGCTATTATATAGTTCCTAGCCGGCGTTCCTATCTCCCCTACCTAGGTACGCGAGGAGTTATAGACTTAGAGCTCCGGAGATAACTTCGGCGATAACGCTACGATTATTAGATTAGGGACGCCGCGCGAGTAGACACTTACGTAGTTTAGTAACCGATAATACGATAACGCACTCCGCCGATTAAATAACTAGGACTATCGCCTACTCGAGCTACGTTAAGGCCTATAGACCGTACAAGAAGCGATAATACGCTAGTAAGGCACGTAGTAGGAAGCTATACAATAGGTAGAAGACAACGCGTAGGGCACGTAGAATTAGCTAGAAACCGCTACTATACAATCGGAAACCGTAACGCAATCTCCTCTACCTTAGTAGCAAGGTACGCGGTAGGAAGCTAGTAACAAGGACGGTATATAGTAGCCCGATATAGCTCGTCCCTTAACGGCTTATAGCCCGCTAGATAGCGGCGATAATTCTAGTAGCGATAATTCGTCTAATAGTAGTAAGGACTACCCCTAATCGCCCCCTCTAGTCCGTAGACAATTGCGAATACTACTAGCCGATATAGACCCTAATAGAATCGTTAGATAGACGATGTTAGTATCCTTAGTTCGCTAGGGCGTAGTAAATCGTAACTTTTCTACGTTAACTATATCTATCCGTAGCGTAGAGCTATACAATACTAAAGCTATCGCCTACCTTATAGAACTTAACGAGGTAGTATAATAAGAAGGATACTAACTAGATCCTATATACCTATAGTACTTCGATAGCTATACCCTATAATAGAACGGTATATAACGCGAATTTGAGCGGGTCGCTAACTATTTCTATTAGCTATATATAATTGGTATATAATCGGCTCGAGTAAAGCTAGGGTCTAGGTACCTTAGGTAGGGCTTAGCGCTAGCCTAACTTCCTAATCTTCCTCCCTCTCCTCTTAGACCTCTATCGAATACTACATTCATTTACTAACTACTATCTACCTACTTACATAACCCGTATTATATAGTATTCGATCTACCCTTTAAGGGCAGTAGCTAGATAGTCTACCAATTTAGTAGTATAGCCGGAAATTCGCTAAATTGAGTACATTGCGCCCGAGATAGGATCTATATATGCACAACTATTAGTTTAACCGTACCAATTATTAACCAAGACCTTCTATACGGCCTATTACACTAAGTTAAGCGTACTAAATCAAGGCACTCTAATTCCGCTATATCTATACTATAGGAACCCTCGCTATCGCTATTCTTAATAAGTAAACAAACACGTATCAAATGGCTAATAATAGTACTATTACTAATAATGCCTATGTTATCGGTTAGCGTAAAGGCTATAACATATTCGGACCGCTAACCGCGGACTAGTACTTAAGAGGCCGGACCGGTAAGCTAGAGATACTACGTATATAGGAAGTAGTAGTCGATATTAATAATAAGATTAAGCGCCTACGCGCAAAGTTGAACCCTAGCGCTAATCGCACTACTACTAGTCTATCCGGTCTACCTATATAGAAGAAAGATACTAAGCTTAAGGACTATACTATATTCGACGGCTCTAGTCGAAAGTAGTATAACGATTATATCCGTAACTATAAGCTCAATTAACGCAATATACCGAGGGCTCTACTAGACGACTATTCGTTAGTCGTCTATACTATATAATACATCGACGGTAACCCTAAGCGTATATAGGATAATTACTTCGACTCGCTTACTAAGCAATACGCTATCGAATAGTAGACTTATAAAGACATTATACTTAATATACTTAGCAATCCGATCCTACGATAGTAACGCGCTTAAGAACAATATATATATACTAAGTAGTAAGCTAATAAAACGGGACGAGTATTTAAGACCCGACTAAAGGCTATTAAAGACGATCTACCTACCAAGACTAATGCTATATAGATCTCTAAGCTTAGACCCAAGCTTCGATAGGGCCTAATGCTTAAACTAGACCGCCGACGAGTATAGGAGTAAGGCTTAGACCGCATAAACTTTATACTTGAAGTCGATATTACTAAGCAAGCCGTTAAGCAATAAGCACTACTAGATACGAAGATCTATAAGACTAAGCCGCTAGCTAATAGCGGTTACTATAGCTATCGAGGTAGTAACTATAGACGAGGAGGTAACCAAGGCTATCCTAATAAGGCTAACAATGCCTATAGTAACAATAACAACTAGTAACGCGGCCGTAGGCGTAGTCGCTATCGAGATAGCAATTCCTAGCGTAGTAGAGGTCGCGGTAGAGGCAACTAGCTATACAATACCGGTCGACCGAGCAATGAAGATAACAAGCCGTCTACCGGATACAAATGCTTTAATTATAATAGTACTAGTTACCTTCTTTCTAACTACGATAAAGCCAAGGACTAAGTACGCATTAATTGTACTACTACCGAATATAGGAAGAAGACCTAGGATACTAATTCTACCCCTATTGTAAGCTCTTCTAATTAGTCGAAAAAAGAATAAGCGCTATACCGACTATTAGCCTAGTACGGCGTAAGACTATTAATATTGTACTAGCAATTACTCGCGACTATCTCCTACATAATATACACAATGCCAATTACGAGGCCAAAGCTATACTAGACCTAGGCAACTTAGTTAGTGCCCTTATCGACTATCGTACTATAAAGTATCTAGACCTCCGACAAGTGCTCTATACCGACGTACTAACCCTTACTTAGTTTAACGAAGCTCGGTACGAGGCCTACGGCGCCTATTATATATACATAGTCCTAAAGGACGATCTCGACAATGAACGACTACTAGACTTTACTACCTACATAGTCGATATAGACAACCTATACTACGGAGCTACTATTGTTATTAGTAACCCTATCTTGAAGTAACATGCCGTTACTATAGACCTAGGTAGCTAGCAATAGCGCTTCGGCATTACTACGAAGGAAGACATTGAATATATTAATATTAACGAATGTCCTAATAATGCTAAAGTAATGTTTATAGGCAAGCTTATGTCTAATAACCCTAGTAACCCTTCCGATACTACTACCGATCTACTCGAAGAAGATAATAAGCCTACGCTACCCGATAGTATTAAACCTAAGTAGCTTGCCCGTATCCTACAACCAATCCGCGATACGTATATTAAGGTGTTTAAGTATTACCTAGCATCGACATTGCTACTATCTAAAGAGACGGACTATAAGATTAAAGTTATCGAGGGCAAGGAGGTACCGTTTAGGCTACTTTACAATCTTAGCGAGCGAGAGCTTACTATATTGCGTAAGTACCTAGATAAGAACCTTACTAATAGACGGATACAATATAGTAATAGCCCTATAGGTACACCTATCCTATTCGTTCTAAAGAAGGATAGCGGCCTACGCCTATACGTTAACTATCGAGGGCTTAACGCTATTACTATAAAGAACTAGTATCTACTTCCATTGATTAATAAGACACTAGACCGGTTGTCTAGTGCCTACTTTTATACTATACTAGACTTGAAGGACGCCTATTATCGCATCCGTATCCGTAGGGATAATGAGTAGAAGACTACATTCCGTATCCGCTATAGTTACTTCGAATACCTAGTTATGCCGTTCGGACTAGCCAATGCCCGTACTACGTTCTAATCCTATATTAATCGGGCTCTATCTAGTCTACTAGATTACCTCTACGTAGTCTACCTTAATAATATACTAATCTATACGTATTCGCTAGACATTGCGGACTATTAGATAGTAGTACGGAAAGTCCTCGATCGCTTGCGAATATATAGCTTATACTATAAGCCTTCCAAGTATACCTTCGTAGCAAAAGAAGTGTCCTTCCTAGGTTTCATCGTATTAACTAATAGCGTTAAAGTAGACCCCGAACGCATTAAATCTATAACTAAATAGCTAACCCCTACGACTATTAAGGAACTCTAATCGTTCCTAGGTTTTACTAACTTCTACTAACGGTTTATTAAAGGCTACGTACGGCTTACATCGCCGCTTACTAATCTTACAAAGACTAAGTCTAACCCTTCTAGGATACTTAAGTAGACCGACAAGATACAAGCTATATTTAATGCCCTAAAGCAACGCTTTACTAACATACCGCTACTTTATTACTTCGTACCTAACAAGCCAATCCGTATTGAAACTAACGCTTTATAGTTTACTATATCCGCTATTATATCGCAATAGTCTACTACCGATAATTACTAGTATCCGGTTGCCTTCTTCTTACGCAAGATACTCGATACCGAGATCCGATATAAGACGTACAAGCAAGAGTTGT
The DNA here is from genome assembly GCA_001578225.1 of Pseudocercospora musae. NCBI lineage: Eukaryota > Fungi > Ascomycota > Dothideomycetes > Mycosphaerellales > Mycosphaerellaceae > Pseudocercospora > Pseudocercospora musae. The sequence goes on from LFZO01000510.1 coordinate 48,983, forward strand.
TAGTAATCGTAGAAGTATTTAAGCATTAGCGGTATTATCTCGACGGCGTATAGTATGCGATACAAGTATATACCGATTATAATAACCTCCGCGGTATTACGAAGGTTACGAGGGTTATAGGTAGATAGGTACGATAGGCCGTCTACCTCGCTAGGTTTAACTTTAACGTACTATATCGGCTAGGAATTAGTAACCCTACTAATAGCCCGTCGAGGCGACCTAATTATAGTAGCGAGACCTAGTCTATTAATACATTATTTCCTACCCTATAGTATAAGATTGCTATAGACATTGCCGTATAGTAATAGTAGGATAAGCGGACTTCTAGAACCTATACCGACAATAGATAGAAAACTATCCTTATTGTACTTCTAGTACGCGTTAAGAAGGACGTTAATCGCTCGAGTTATAATAACTCTATAGTAGACATTGCTATTTATAGCGATAGTACTATTAAAGATAATATAGATAATCCGGCTACTAGCGCTATTAGATATATATAGTACGTACTACGCAAGATAGCGAGGGTACTATTAAGCGAACTTGTATAAGGTAATAGTTAATCGTTTATAACCGAGCTATTACGTACTTAGCGAAGGGACGCCTTTACTATCGAGCTTATTAATAAGCTTGCGAGTAGAAGGAAGACAAGATCCTACAAGAATTAGTTAATCGATGCCGATAGGTACCTACGATATAAGGGTAGGCTCTATATTCCTACTAAGTATTCGATCTAATAAGAGATTATTAAGCGATACTATAATAGTAAGCTTGCTAGACACTATAGTATAGAGAGGTCGTACGAGCTACTATCGCGTACATACTACTAGCTAAATAGTATATAGGACATAAAATACTATATTAATATATATAACGTTTATTAGCGTAACAAAGCGCCGAGATACCTACCTTATAGCGAGTTGTCCTTACTTCCTATTCTAGGTAAACTATTTGTAGAGCTTATATTAGACTTTATTATAGGCCTTCTACCTACTAAGCGTAGAGGTAGTAAGGATATCTTCGATGCCGTATTAGTCGTTATTAACTACTTTACTAAGAGCGTACGATATATACCTATACGCAAGGATTAGATAGCTATCGATATAGTAGAAGCGCTATAGAACGATATCTTCTATACCTATTAGGGTACGCCTAGGGGCATAGTATTAGACCGTAGTTCGATATTAATATCTTACTATTAGAGTAAGATATACTTATAGCTAAGACTTAAACATCGTTTATTAACTACTTTCTATCTATAAACTAATAGTTAAATAGAGCGGTAGAATACTACGTTATAGTAGTACCTACGTAGTTATATTACCGATAATCTAGACAACTAGGTTAATCTACTTATAGCCGCTAAGTTTGTATATAATAATACTATATACTTATCTACTAAGGTATTACTATACTAGGTAATAATAGGTCGCAACCCTACAATACTACAAGATCTATTAACGCTCGAGGGCGAGCGTAAGGAAAGGGAAGCCTATTAAGTACTAGAGATACTAGTAGTAATTAAACGCGTTTAAATAATGCGCGATACGTATAAGAAGATAGCTAACAATTTAGTAAAAGCGCAAGTATATTAGAAGGCATACTATAATAAACACTATACGCCGATAATATTTAAGTAAGGCGATATAGTTATACTAAGTATAAAGAACTTACGTATACGTAAATACCTATTACTAGATAGTAAGTTACGTCCGAAGCTTATACCGAGATATATTAGTCTATTCTACGTACGAGAAGTTAAAGGTAGCGCTATACAAGTATATTAATTGTAGCTACCGCTAGCCTATACGATCCATAATACCTTCTATATATTCCTTCTTAAGCTATACTATCTCTATAAGGGCAATAAAGTACCTACTAAGGCTAAAGAAGTACTAGATAGTAGTAAAGAGATATAGTAGGTTAAGCGTATTCTAAAGGATAGAACGAAGGATAGATAGAAGGAATACTTATTACGTTAGTAAGGGTATTTACCTAAATAGGACTTATAGGAGAGTAAGAAGTCTTTTAAGGATATAAGTAAGTTATTAGATAAGTATTAGACTACTAAGAAGGGTAAGAAGAAGGCTAGAAGGACTATATAAGACATCGCTATTCTACTACTAACTCTTCTAAATAATAATAGTTAAGTCTTCGAGTAGACTAGCCGCTACCGAGCGGACGCAACTTTACTAGCGCCTAGATAACAAGACCTATACTACGTCGATAAGCTCGGAGAGACGATCCTAACGGTGTATATATCATTCTTTAGGGTTAGTAACCCTACTAGGGTTAGGGTTAGGGTTACTAACCCTAAGCCCAATTACAAAGTTGTCCCAAATGGCCTATTTCCTCGAGATCTTCTATTATCTTCCTAAGGGTTATGTAACCCTAGCGCAACCCTAGTAACCCTAAGGGTTGTTACTATAGTAACCGTATTATTTGCAAAAGTCCTTCCCTTTAGCTTCTAATTCTATAGATATATCTATATTCTACTACTATAGTAACGATAAGTAAATAAATAAACGAATAAATAAGTAAATAAATAAATAAATAAACGCTACTTACGAGACCCGAGAACCTAGAATATAGCGTATAAGTATACTACCTACTAACCGCCTACCGACTATTGCTTTACTATAAGATATCGCTTTCTATCTCTTTAATATCTTAATAATACTATAGTAACGTCGGATATATAGTAATAAGAATATCTTTAAATATAGCGTATTTAACGAGATCGGAAAAGATAGAGCTAGTAGAGCGAAGGAGATTAGTAATAACGATGTTGTTATTAACTATAATAGTACGTTAAAGGATATATCGGCGTTATACTAAGTATTACTAGTTAATAAAGGAATTAGGGCCTATACCGAAGAAGAAGTAAAGTTAGCGCTAAGATAGCTAAACCTCGCTACTACTAATAGCTATTAATATTACTTATTATTACTACGATACGCGTAACCTTATATACCTACGTATATATCCTCTAGTATTCCGTAATAGTACGCTACTACCTCCTACCTTTTGCGCTATATCTACCGATAGTACCGCTATCTAGTAAAAGATAAGGCTAGTATATATAGTACTAGCCGAGGGCAAAGAGGAATGTAATAGACATTACTAGAGCAAAACTATAGACCTAAGCTACGTAGGGCCTATACTATAGATAAGAGGTTACTCCTTAGTATTAATCCTAATATCTATATCCGAAGATATAGCTACTCGACTTATAATAGGCTATCTCTATAGAAACTAGACGAACTATGTTTTTAGTTAATTAAAGGCTAACTAACCTAGTAGATTATAATAGCTACGAAACCAAGTCTCTTAATAGCTAACTAACCTAGCTACTTTAGGTATAGCTACAAACCCCGAGAATTTACTTAGAAGACTTACTTTAAATCCGACATTCCCTACTATAGGATAAAGGGCTCCTATAACCCGGCTAGTAGGGCTCCCGGTATTGTTCTATTTAACGGTAGAATAAGCAAGTACTAAGCTATCGCTCGAAGCGGAGGAAGAGCTATAATACCTCTTATATTCGCCTATTATAGTAGATAGAACGCGCTTGTTTTATAACGGCTTCTTATTAGTTACTAGCTTCGAGTTTTTATAGTAATATATTACTTAACTTACTATCTATAGTAATAGTATAGTAGGGACATTATCGTATAGTCGTTAGAGGTAAAGTTTAGATATATAATATTATTTAATAATTGCGGGTTCAATCTAGCGTAGATTGAATAACTTATTATATACGCTAAGTTAGTAGCGATTAGTAATAATTAGGGTCGAGGGATATAGCGAATAGGCTACGAGGGCGCGGCCTTTAGAAGGGAAGCCTATATTAGCTATATATAATTAGTATATAATCGGCTCGAGTAAAGCTAGGGTCTAGGTACCTTAGGTAGGGCTTAGCGCTAGCCTAACTTCCTAATCTTCCTCCCTCTCCTCTTAGACCTCTATCGAATACTATATTTATTTACTAACTACTATCTACCTACTTATATAACCCGTATTACAATTTCGCTCCTCGTAATCGGAGTAGATTATATTTACATATCGCACTATAGTATATAATCGATAATGTACGTACTATAAACCGAGGTACGCTATAGGAGGATACCGAGTACATCCTCCCCTTCTAGGGAAACTCTTTATACTAGACCCTTAGTTTAGACCTCCCTAATCGAAGCGGCATTCCTAGCCGAGTATTAATCCCTTATTAAACGCCGCTTTCTTAAATACTAGTTCGCCGAACGTAGTTACGCCAAGCTAGCTAGTAGGCCCTAGAACCTAGGTAGGGATACCCTAGCTACCTACCGGTATCCGAGACTACGGAATAGCTTAGCTAAGAACTAAACTTCGTAACTACCGCTATAAACGCGGCGGCTATAGACGTAAGCTACGCGGGAGTTAGACCTAGCCTATCGGTAACTAATACTAACCTAGTAGCCTTACTATAGCGTATCCTAGCTACGTTACTATAACGTTCTCTAAGACTCTTACTATAGCCTACATAGTAGTAGATAACTATCTATACTCAAAACGCTATATTATTAAACGCCGTATTACTAAACGCTATACTAAACGCCGTAGGATCTATAGTATCGCTATTACCCGACGATATTATCCTTTTCTAAATCCTCGCCTTACTTATAGATAGCTAGACGCGAACTAGTAATTAGATCGCGATCGAAGGCCGCCGCTTTTTTAAACTCGATATTAACTATACGCTTAGACGTCCTAGTGGGTTAGGTACAACCCGAGAATTTGGGTTCGGGTTCGGTTTCTTGGTAGGAACCGGACTATTGGTATAGGTTCGGGTATAGAACCTACTACAACCCGAACTTAACAAAACTCGACAAAAGTTATCGCAATCTAGCCGGCCTTTTAGTAGTATGTATCGCATGTATTGGTCGTCGCATCGCGTCAAATTGCGACCATAGAAGTGTGTAGCCGGCTATATAGCCGGCCTTTAGAGATTTGAACCCGAGGAATTTCGGGTTCTTGGTATTGTATCCGGACAATCGGGTTGGGTTCGGGTTTCAACCCGAACCCAACCTAACCCAACCTACTAGGACGTCTATATACGCTCGCGCGCGTAGACGTACTACGCCTCGTACTATTATACCTAGTATATATCGACGCCCTCGATAATGCCTACGCTATTACTAGAGTAGGACGCTAACATTTCTACTAGCTCTTACTAAGCTACGTAGGTTAGTACGGACTTCCCGAGTAGGCGGATTTCCCTAATTAGATTACTATATCCTCTTTAAATACTATAGCTATAAGTACCATACCGCCTCCGGTAACTACGGCGCCTCCGAATACTATACTAGCTATTACTATAGGACTAAGTACTATACTAGCGAACGCTATCTACTTAGACGCCGACGACGCTCGCCCGCGCTATAGTATACTCAATATAAACGCGGACAATAACCCGTAGCGGTCGGGCTTGGACTACCGTAGTAACTTAGAACGCTAGCTAGATATATTTTTCTAAGTAGATACTTCAATTCTAGTTTACAATGCCTACGGCATAGAAGTACTAGACTATATACTACCGATCGGCCCTCGTCTATCCGATTTCAAGCTTAGCGTACTATATATACTCGTAGACGCTAGTCTCCTAAACATAAAGAGCGACATAGCTCTATAGTAGACATCTATACTAGAATCGTACGGTTTTCCGCGACCGGAACGCAAGCTAATCGGTCTACCGTTCCTATACTATATACCGTATCCTAGAAACGGCAAGCTAAAGATCGCCGTTATCTACGGACGATATATCCTTATAGGTAGTAGTTTGTTCTAACGCTAACGCGAGGACTAGATCGAGCTAACCCAAATCGATAACGTAAACAATTAGGCTATAATTACTATAGTACTACTTAGAATAGAGGGAGAGACTAAGCCGCTCCTTACCGCTCGAGACTAGCAAAAACGCTAGAAGAAATACTACGAGGACCGTACCTACCCTCTATATAAGAAGTAGCTAAACACAATTAGTATAGGTAGACTAACTTTTAAGGTTACCGATATCGAGTAGCTACTAGAGATCGATATCGTAGCTATGCCGGACTATGTCCTTTAGAACATAAGGAGCCATAACGCTATTAATGAGGACGGCACGCCGTAGGACGTAGCCTTAGACTATTTCTTAAGAACGGCCTACCTCTAACTACAAATCGGTCGTATACTATGCGGCAATCGAGACTAGACTCTAAGACCCGGCTTTAAAGACGCTACCTTTCTCCTAGATATACTCCTATATAACTATCTAACCGAGGACGCCGACCTAGTTAAGCTCTATCGTAGCCTTAGGCGTATAGGCGTTATAGGGCGATTCAATACGACGACGCCTAAATAGCGGTAGGACCCTCTATTGTACCTCCCGAACGAAGTAGCTAACGCTATCCGCGCTAGAATACTATATTATAGCATAGCCGCTCGCGACGAGCTAGGATAGGTACCTTAGGCCGCGCAAGTACTAAACCCTACGCCCGCTTCTATCCTAGTAGGTACTACGCTAGTAGGCAATGCTACGCTAGTAGGCAACGCTATACCGGTAGGCAACGCTATACTAGAATTACGTAGCCGGTACGCTAAAGCTACTATAGGATAGCTCGCTCTACTAGCTAAGCTCGTACTACTAGCCAAGCGCGTACTAACTATTAACCGCCCTACTATCTAGTAGGCTCCGCTACTAGAGAACGCTCTAAAGGCCCTTACGAACAATGCCGCTAGCTAGAACCGTATATCTTCTAGCTAGAACCGTATATTTGTTACGCTACTACCGTTGCCTATTAGAACGCGAGTCTTAGTACCCTTAGTAGCAAAGCTAGTAAAGCGTAAGAGAAAGTCTAGTAGCGAAACTACAACCTCTAAGAAGATAAAATACCTCGACATAATCGAGAACGGCGAGTAACTAGCCGAGCTAGACGCTAAGGGCAAGACTATAGTTAGTAAGACTATAGACGAGCTAATGTCCTCTAGAGAAGAGTAAAAGTATAGAAGGATAAGAGTATAGGTACGAGAGTACGAAGAATACGAGAGTAGGATACGATAGAAAGTATACGAGATATAATTTGAAGGATAGAGAGTTCGAGATACCGGTAGTAGCCGAGATACCGGTAGTAGTACGCCGGCTTTTGTTCGAAAGGACGGGGGGTACTATTACGGTAGGAACGGTACCCTACCGCTAAATACCTCTTCCTCGATACTATAGATAGCTTCTAATATACATTAACCTTGTAGTACTATAATCTTACCCCTTGTATAATACTAGTTATAATAGTAATAGCGTTAAGCCCTTGATAGTTAACGTATAGGCGTAGGCTATCGTCCTTCTTCGGAACGAATAGGATAGGTATATCTATAGGGCTATCGCTATATCGTATCTATCCGTTAGTAAGGTTCTTATCTAGATATTTACGTAGTATAGCAAGCTCTCGCCTACTAAGATTATAAAGTAGTCTAAATAGGACCTCCCTATCCTCGATAACTTTAGTCTTATAGTCCGTCTCTTTAAATAGTAGTAATATCGACGCTAGGCAATACTTAAATACCTTAATACACGTATCGCGGATCGGCTATAGAATACGGGCGAGCTATTCGGGTTTAATACTATCGGGTAGTATAGGCTCGTTATTTCCTTCGAGTAGATCGGTAGTAGTATCGAAAGGGCTACTAGGATCGTTAGATATAAGCTTGCCTATAAATAGTATCCTAGTATCCTCTAGGCATTTATTAATATCGATATACTTAATATCGTCTTTCGAGGCGATGCCGAAGCGCTACTACTAGCTACCTAGGTCTATAGTAATAGTATACTACTTTAAAATAGGATTACTAATAATAATAGTAGCTCTATAATATAGGTTATCTATATCGACCGCGTAGGTAGTAAAATCTAGTAGTCGTTTATTGCCGAGGTCGTCCTTTAGAGCTATATATATATAATAGGCTCCGTAGGTCTCGTACTAAGCCTCGTTAAACTAAGTAAGGATTAGTATATCGATATAGAGTAGTCGTCGGAGGTCTAGGAGTTTAGTAGTATAGTAGTCGACAAGGGTACTAACTAAGTTATATAGATCTAGTATAGCCTTAGCCTTATAGTTAGTATTATATATATCGTATAGGAGATAGTTATAGGTAATTACTAGTACAATATTAATAGTCTTACGCCGTACTAGGCTAATAATTATTATAGCGCTTATTCTTTTTTTAACTAATTAGAAGAGCCTATAATAGGAGTAGTATTAGCGTCCTAGAGCTTTTTCCTATATTCGGTAGTAGTACGGTCGATACGTACTTAGTCCTTAGCCTTATCGTAGTAGGAAAGAAGGTAACTAGTACTATTGTAATTAAAGCATTTATATCCGGTAGGTAGCTTATTATTATCGTTACTCGATTAGTCGGTATTGTACGGCTAGCTACCTCTACCACGACCTCTACTACGCTAGGGATTACCTCCTCGATAGCGGCTATAGCTACGACCTCGTTATTAACTATTATTGTTACTATTAGTACTATTAGTATTATCGGGGCGGCCTTAGTTACCCCCTCGTCTATAGTTACCGCCTTAGTTACTATAGTAGCTACTATTAGCTTGCGGTTTAGTCTTATAAATCTTTGTATCTAGTAGCGCCTATTATTTAATAGCTTACTTAGTAATATCGACTTCTATTATAAATCCAATATAGTTAAGATCCTTTTCCTATACTTAGCGGTAGTCTAATTTAAGTATTAGGCCCTATCGGAGCTTAGGTCTTATCTTAGAGATCTATATAGTATTGGTTTTAATAGGTAGATCGTCTTTAATAGCCTTTAGCCGGATCTTAAAGGCTCGCCCTATTTTATTAGCTTACTACTTAGCGTATATATATTGTTCTTAGGCGCGTTATTATCGTAGGATCGGGTTACTAAGTATGTTTAGTATAGTATCCTTATAGGTCTACTATTCGATAGCGTATTGCTTAGTAAGCGAGTCGAAGTAATCGTCCTATATACGCTTAGGGTTACCGTCGATATATTGTATAGTATAGACGACTAACGAATAATCGTCTAGTAAAGCGCTTAGAGTATTACGTTAGTTAAGTTTAGAGTTACGGATATAGTTATTATATTACTTCTAACTAGAGCTATCGAATATAGTATAGTCCTTAAGCTTAGTATCCTTCTTCTATACTACTAGACTAGCTATAGGGAAGCGATCGGTATTAGGGTTTAGCTTGTTACGTAAGCGTTTAATCTCGGTAAGGGTATCGAGTACTACTTCCTAGATACGTAATATTTCTAGCTCGTTACTATATCCTCTAATAAGCTAGTCCGCTATAGGCGGTCCGAAGAGCGTATATCTATCTCGCTAACCGATAATATAGCCGTTATTCGAGATATTACTATTATTAGCTATTTAATATATATCTATTTAGTTACTAAGGATAGCGATAACGAGGATTCCTATAGTATAGATATAGCGGAATTAGAGTACCTTAGTTTAGTAAGCTTAACTTAGTATATTAGGCTATATAGGAGGCTTTAGTTAATAATTAGTACGGTTAAGCTAATAGTTATATATATGTAGATCCTATCCTAGGTACAATATACGTAGTTTAGCGAAATTCCGGCTATACTACTAAATTAGTAGACTATCTAGCTACTATTATTAAAGAGTAGATTAGATACTATATAATATAGGTAACGTAAGTAGGTAGATAGTAGTTAGTAAATAAATGTAGTATTCGATAGAGATCTAAGAGGAGAGGAAGGAGGAGAGGGAGGTTAGGCTAGCGCTAAGCCCTACCTAAGGTACCTAGACCCTAGCTTTACTCGAGCTAATTATATACTAATTATATATAGCTTATATAGGATTCCTAGTATTGTCTAGCAACTAGGACACACTTGTCTACCTAGTTAGGTAGGGATCTTAATTAGTATATATAGCCCTCTTCTTACTAGGGAGAGATATTATTAATATTCGTTAAACCTACTATATTCGCTTATCGACTAAAAAACATATCTAACTCCTAGGCTAAGGCGCTAGAGCCTACGAGCATAGGAGACACGAATACACCTCTCTAGAAACAATACCGCGACGGTAGACCTAAGGAAAGGTAGAGGAAGGGAGGAATCTAGCCTCTATCCTAAAGCTAGACCAAAGGCTAACTAATACCTAAACCGGGCCCTAAAGGCCCGAAAGACTAGCCTAATTAGCTAAAAACGAGTAGAAACATCTAAAAGAACCTATAAACCCTTATAGACGATATCTAAAAGGCACTAGATACTCCCTAGGCCCTAGATTTCCTATCCCTCCTCTCCCTCCTCTAGTAGGCTTAGACCTAGCTCCTATACTAATTGAAAGATACCGATACTATAAACACCCTCCGAACCTATTTATAGAACCTCTAAACTACTACGAAAACACCCGAACCGAGAATATAGGCATAGGCTACTACCTAAGGCTAGCTAGCTACGCTAAGTATATAGAGAATTCCCCTTAAAAGTTATATAATTACTATAAAGGTAGGCTATAAGGAAGAGTAAGAAAAGATAAAAGGCCTTACTAACTAAGAAATACTTTAGGGACTTAAAGACCTAGAGGTAATTACTATTAAGAAACTTAAGAGTAGCGATATATAGGTATTTATAGTATTTAAACCCGCTAAAGACAAGTTAATAAATAAACTAGGATAGATATAGAAGACACTCCCTAGCGCTATAGTAGAGACCCTAATATACTAGGTACTAGTCTATAGCTTTAGGGCCGTAGGATTTAACCCTAAGGACCTAAGCTATATCTATAAGATCTAGGAAGAAAACGGAAGACTCTACCCGAACCTTAGGATATCCTAAGTAGTATAGCTAAAAAGCCGAAGAGCTATAGAAGGTAAGATACACTCCTCTATTATCCTAAATATACAAAGCTTAGCTTAAGTAAGGGAAATTATACAAAAGGGCCTCGTATCCTAAGGCACTCTACTTACTATAGAGGAATTTAATCCGAAGTAGAGACCGATATAATGCCTAAAGTGCGGACAATTCGGGCATGTTACAAAGTACTATAGAGCCGAATAGGCGTATAGAAAATGCGTAGGACTATATAGAATAGACGAATACTAAGGAACAATAAGGAAATATAGTAACTATTAAGGTACCTATATAGTATAGTTAGTATTATGCAAGGTAAAACAAGTAGCTATCGCAAAAGTAAGGGCGTTTAGAGACTAAGTAACAAAGAGCTAGAATTACCTAATCTACCTAAAAGACCCGAGGGACTTAGAAGGATAGACAACTATTAGGTCTAAGAGAAAAGTTAGGAGTATAAGCCTAGACCTAGATATAGACGATAGATTAAGAAGACTACTAGGGAGACTAATAGGCACAAACTCGATTACCCTAGTAGGCAGATTATAGAATACTAAGATCTTATCCCTATTCCCCCTAGCTATAGGCTAAGAAGGGTAACTAGGCTAAGGCTAGAGCTACGAAGCGATAGAAGACATATAGGTATACTAGAACGCCTAGGATAAATAGTAGTTAGGGGAAGCTTACTATCCTATAGTACAATACTAACTATAGTATAGACAAGATCTAAATCCTATTCCTCTAATAGCTAGATCCGAAAGAATACTAGATAATAGCAATCTAGGAACTATGGATTAGCCCTAGTAATAGGAATATAGTAGTATACCTAGGATACTACACTATACTCCTAGGAGTAGTATATCTAAGGGTTACTATATACGTATCTAAGGAAATTAGTATACAAACATAGAATACAAAAGAATACTTAGGAGACATAATTATAGTTAGACTCCTAGTAGGAGAGAGGTAGATTAATATCCTAAACTACTATAACCTATCTAGCCCTACTAGAGACCGAGCCCTAGGCACCCTTCTACTAGTAGAGGATATAACCTAGGGGAAAGAGGAAGAAGAGATTATCTTACTAGGGGATTTTAACCTATACTACCCTAGGTAGGGAGGAAACAATACCTAGAACTAATATTAGGTAGTAGACTACCTTATTACTATTATAGAAAAGGCTTACCTTAACTTACTACTAGAGCTAGGCACGATTACATAGGAGACTCCTAGGAGCTACTAAACCCTAGACCTAGTATTTAGGACTATAGGAATCTAACAAAATGTGTAGGAATATAGGATAGGGATAGACATAGAAATAGGATTAGACTATATACTAATCCAAACTACAATCCTATACGCTTAGACTAGTACTAGAACCTAGATATAAAGACTATAGTAGAAAAAGGTAGACTAGGAAAAAATTAGGGCTAGGGTAAAGAAGGAGGTATAAGAAATCTCTACTAGAATAATAGACACACTATAATAGCTTAATGCGATAGCCTAGGAGGTCTAAGAGATACTTACTAAGATAATCTAGGAGGATATCCTAAAGGCTAAACTATCTAAATATACTAAAATAACCTAGTTAAAGGAGTATATTAAGATAGTAAAGAAGATAAGATACCTAAAGAGGGAATAGAGCTAAGATAGAATAGAAGGGAACCTAGTAGTATACCTAATAGCCTTACAAGCTAAAGGAAAGTAGATTAGGAAAGACAGAAACCTAGGCTAGAGAAATATAGTAAAAGAAATTACTAAGGACCCGAATAGGATCTAGAAGCTAGCTAGGTAGGCTAGGGAAGGGGTAGGATAAAGATACCCCCTTCTATAGTTCCTAGAGCTTAAGGATAAAGATAGTACAATTAGACGTCCTAGTAGGTTAGTTCGGGTTAGGTTTGGGTTCAAAACCGAACCTAACCCATTTATCCGGGTCTAATCTTAGGGAACCGGAACTTTGTCCGGGTTTAAACCTAAAAATTCGATAGGTTTATAGCAAACAATAGAAATATTAGAAAGGCGGAAATTGCGAAATATCGAGATATGTTAGAAATAGACTCTCTCTACCTAGTTGTCTCTTGGTATTGTCTAGGCTAGCTAGCCTAATTAGGCCTAGCTTAGGGGCAATTCTCCTTTATCTTTGTGTTTGTAGTCTTAGATAGACCTTTATCCTTTTTATCTACTACGAATTAGGTTCCTTAGTATGCCTACTCTCCTCCGCCTACGTAACAATGTTTAATAGGTTATAAGCCCGGGTTAGCTATTGTACGTCTATAGGTTTGAAGGTAAAGGAAAAACTAGAGGGAAGTGGCTATAAGTTTAGTACTTAGTCTATAATACTTAAGAGACCGGACTAGCAATAGAGAGACCCTATAGTTTAGGGCTAGACACTTTGCAAGAAAGAGCTAGTAGACAATAGCCTAATCTATAGCTATATAATCTAGGATAGAACTAGTTTAGGAGACTAGGGTAGGAGCCTATAGCAATTTAAGACAAAGATAGGTATATAAGAGATAGATTGTGCCTCTTATATTAGGTACAAAGGAAAATGTATACCTATATAAAGATAGGGAATAACCCTTCCTATTAGAGATGTGAGACCTACGTATTAGACACTCTAATAGGCTATCTACTAAATAGATTGAAACTAGCGGAGTAACTCTCTACTAAGTAGGAGTAGCTTAACCTATAGCTAAGATATAGAAGAGTAAAGGATTTAAAAGGTAAATAGGCTATTAAAGGGAGTTCTAAGAAGAGGAATAGTTACAATAGAGGCTAGGAAGACTTTAGGGTCTTCTTGGTATACTAAACTACTATTAGCTAATAATACTTTAGAGACTAAGCTTAAGAGCCCTAAGACAACTACTTAGAAGGAT
>LFZO01000511.1:0-30894 GCA_001578225.1 Pseudocercospora musae
ATACTAGTATTACTAGCGCTAGCTAGTTCCGTATTTAGTTCAATACTATCGAGGTATTGCGTAAGGCCTCTAAAGTATACCTTACGACTTTCTTCGAGTATATATTACTCCCTAACGTCCTTAATATATACTAACTCTAGATAGCTATTAACCTACTAGCCGTCTATGCCAAGCGTGTTACTATTTAGTAGAAGGACATTGTTATACTAAGTTTGCTTCTAAAGGGCTATAGTATCTTTATTAGAGATATAGACTTTAGCGAGAATCTATATAAGAACCGTCGTATATAATAAAGGAACGGAAGGGTAGCTATTAGCGCTATACTATAGAAAGAAATAACTACTCTGTCCTTAAGGACTACGATACTAGTAGTATGTATAGAAGAAATAACTAGTTTGTCCTTTAGGACTACGATAATGGTAGTATCTATAAATAACAATATATTCTCTATCTCGATATTTCGCAATTTCCGCTTTTCTAATATTTCTATTGTTCGCTATAAACCCATTGAATTTTTAGGTTTAAACCCGGACAAACTTCCGGTTCCCTAAGATTAGATCTAGACAAATGGATTAGGTTCGGTTTTGAACCCGAACCTAACCTAAACTAACCTACTAGGACGTCTAGCCTAGATCTTATAGCGATACGGCTCTAGTACTCGAGTCTAGCTTTAACGATATCTAGAAGTCCTATTTCGAGCCGCTAGGATAGCTATATCGACTATTCGACGAGTAGGTATTCTTATATAGTAATTAGGCTTATAATATCCTTAATATTATTATAGGAAGTTAGAAGACGACGAACGGCGAGTTTCGTAATACTAACGAAGCTATAGCGATAAAGGAGATAAGTACTATACGCTAGTCGGTAGAATAGGGGTTTACTAAGGTTATTAATAACTTCGAGTTAATAAAGTACTTCTATAGGCTCTAAGTCGAGTTAATACCGGTCGGAGCGATATATCTTATCGCTATACTACTTACTAATTGCCTTACTTGTTATCGTAGCGAGAATAAGATTAGTCGACTATATAAGGTAATTCCTCCGAGTATACGTAAGTATCTTACTAACCTACTATCCCTACCTACGATATCTATAGCTTAAACTAACGATAGCGACCTTCTACGCTATAGTAGGGACTTCGGAGCGGGCTTTTAGACTAGCGATAAAGTATTCGATAGTAGCGCTTCGTTTAGATATAGTTAGACGATTATACTAGACTATAAGACGGACGAGATTAAGGTTATTAATATAACGAGAGAAGATTAAACTAGGAAATAGAGATCGAACATAAAGGAAATAGATAGATATAGATATATCTATACTAGCGTATAGTATATTATACGAGATACTTTATAACTTTAAATATAATAATAATATTAGTAATTTTCTATCCTATTCTATACGCTATATTCTTTAGTATATAGCGCGTATTATTATCTAAAAACGAACGAAAACGAGTAATACGTTATTATATAGTAAGTCGTAGAAGGTCGACGCCTACTTACTAAGCGATAAAAGCTCGGCTTTTCGTATTATCTAGAGTTATATACTATAATACCTATCCCATTTTACGAGTCCTTATCGCCGTCGATATAGCGTTCGTCGTTTAAGCTCTAATCCTACGATTTTATATAGTATAGAGGATCTTAGTACTCTTACGCTAAACTAAGCTATAATTTCGAATAGGTACTTATAAAAGAAGATATCGATTAAGTAATTTTATTATAACATTCTCGATAATAAGAATACGATAATTGCTCCCTTATAATCCTAACCCTAATCCTAACCCTAACCCTAACCCTAACCCTAATCCTAATAGATTAAATTATCTACGAGAATACCTCTTCCTCGATAGTATTAAGGTCTACGAAGCCGTCGCTATCGTTGTCGTAGTCTAGCGGGTCCGTTTAACTTCCTATAATACCGTTAGAAGTAACTATTTAAGATAGCGGTAAGGATCGATATAGTAACGAAGAAGTAATAGTTACGGATAAGGCCTAGATACTAGACTAGATCGTATCTAATTAACGTACTATCTTTAGCTTAACGTCTCTAATAGTAGTATTAACTCTTATCTCGAGCCTATCGTTAATATCGCTAACGGCGCTTATATATCTAGTAGGACTTAGTATATAGAGTCCCTCGCTATCGACGCTACTAGTAGAGGTATCTATAGACGATAATCTTCGTCTTATACTATATCCTTTAGCTAGTATTCTTAACGTCTTAAATATAGGTAATAGTACCTCCTTAAGTATAGTACCTTATACCTACGAGATACGCTAAAGCCGTTTAGACTCGAAGTCTAATCGACGACGCTTAGTAAGCTATATAGTATTACTATCATTACTAGTACTTAGCGGACTTAAGTCGATAATCTCTATACGCTAAGGAGTTAATAGTAGATTTAGATCTAGAGATAGTTTAGTTAGAGCTCTCGGTATTAGTATAGATATCCTTACTTTATTACTAGACCGCTATAATAGTATCGATAGTATATTGTCTCGTATATTCTATACTAGAGCGTTAAAGACTCTTAATTCTTAGGGCTATAATACCCTCTCTCGCTATGCCTTATTAAGCTAGAATATAGTATCGATCGCTTTATCTAGTAATTAATCTACTAGTATATCTATAATAACCGCTCTAGAAGCCGCTTCGATAGTACGCCTAGCTTCTATACGCTAGTAGACTAGTCGACGTAGAACGATAGAAGCGTTACTAATAGTTAGCTTATCTCGAGGCTAATAAGCTATCGTAATAGTCTTTAGCTTAGTATTCTACTAGCGGATCTTACTAGAGATCCGTTTGTAAGCGATCGCTATAGTAACTTTAACGATAGTAAGCTTATAGTCTAGTAAGATATAGCTATATCTACGGACTCGAGTATTATTAGTAGTATTAGCTTCTACTATAGAAGCGGCGATTATATTATCTTATAATAGTTAGTTAGTCGAAGATTAGGTAGAAGATTAAGTATTAATCGGTATAGAGATTAGCGTAGAAATAGGCTCCTTAATTAGTAGCTCGACTAGCGTAGAAACTAACTATTCGACTAGCGTAGTAGTAACTAGTTTACTTACTCTATAGCCTTAATTAGCTACTAGCTAATAGATAGTTTAACTATTAACTAATAGGATTAGACTATATAGCGTAGGTTAACTATAATAGTCTTAGAATATAGCTAGTAGCGTATAGAAGGAAGGACCTAAGCGAGGATATAGATCGCTTCGCGCGAAGTTAAAATTATAGTTAAGAAGGATAGTAATTCTAGATAGGATATATATTAGGGTAATAGGAACCGCTATAATACTAAGGAGCTTTAAATAGGGGGTATTCGCTAACTAATCTAAGCTTCTAAGTACTTTCCGTATTCTTAGGGGCCTAATATATACCTCCTTCGAGATATAGACTTAGTTCTAATTATATTACTCTTCTCTAAGATCTTCTCCTATAATAGCTCTTAGTATAATTATATATAGGCTAAGGGACCTATATAAGTACTAGTAGCCGCCCGTCGACCTTTATATACCTCTTACTAAACTCTCTACTATTATATATATAGGTAGGGGTTATATAGTAGCTAGTATATAATAGGTACTATACTAGTAGAGAGGTATTTAATAGAGGCTTAGGATAGGGTTTAAACTACTATACTAAGGGGCTAGTATACTCCTTTACTTAACTATCTACGGGCTAGTATAGGGTCTAATTAGCGTAATTTCGATTATATAAGCGTATACGGATAATAGGTTAAGACTAAGATATTATCTATACTTTTATTTATTTAATCCTTTACGTATAGATAACCTATTAGAGTTTATTTACATACTAGTATACTAGTGCGTGCCACTGCCGCGTACACGGATCGCAACTGCCATTACAAACCTTCTACTAAAGGTGCCTAGTAGAGTGCTGCACCGTTCAACGTAACGGATCTTGGCGCGTGTAATCGGGTATGACGTGGCTTCTAGCCGAGAAGTCTATGCCATATGACATGCTTGGGAGATCTCAGACATACATTCTCCGGCGACGAATCTGACTTCTTCTTCTCACGTCTGAAACAGTGGGCGGGACGTCAGATGCTAGAGAGTGGTGGACATACGCCGAACCACGTGTCGCATAATCCGTGGGTGTACCATCCGGACTCGATCTTTATATTATAATAACCTACTCTATAAGCAAAAGAACGAATAAATGTTGTTGTAATAAGACGATTAAGATAAAAGCCGAATTTGTCGACACGTTTACTGATATCGATCGTATATAAGCGAGATGGAGAGAACGAATTCGATCGTCTCAATAATGATTCCTCGCAGCGGAAGTCTGGGCTAGAAGATCACATGTATGTCACAGCAGAGATCTTACAGTACCACACGGACGAGGCAATACGCCTTAGAACCAATTTTGCCGCAGGACTGCAAGCCAAATACAGGCCCTACAATCGTTACAAGGACATTGCCAAGACACATTTGTATGCCATGAGAGCGACGGAAATCCTGATTTGAACAGGTATTACTGCGTATGCATGAGAGATGCCAACAAAAAAGCCATGCGTGCAAAAATTCCTCCATCATTGTGACCATAACGTTATCGAGTTCTGACCCCCCACCCTCCTTCGCCCCTACGAGGACCACAAAATTCTTTCCAACATCTCAACCCGATACCACCCCTTCCATTTATCTACTCTTACAAGTCTGCTCATCCGCACAACAAGTCGCTCCCGTCGCATACTGTGGGTACACCTTACACTGATCCGCAAATACCTCTACAAATCCAGTTCCAATGTTATAGCACTATCAACACCCAATCGATTAGTTCCCTCGTGTCTCGAGAAGTGTTTTCTGTTTCACTACTTACGCCATTGACCGGATAATACGTGCTCTTATCATGGTACCTCCCCCCATCGGTGTAGTAGAAGTGATCACAAGCGGTGTGTGTGA
The DNA here is from genome assembly GCA_001578225.1 of Pseudocercospora musae. Classification (NCBI taxonomy): domain Eukaryota; kingdom Fungi; phylum Ascomycota; class Dothideomycetes; order Mycosphaerellales; family Mycosphaerellaceae; genus Pseudocercospora; species Pseudocercospora musae. The sequence goes on from LFZO01000511.1 coordinate 4,947, forward strand.
CTCGGACGTCTGCTACATCGCCGTTTTTGTCGCATCTGCAGTAAGGGTAGGCTGGATCGTCGGCGGTTGCCAGGGAACTGGTAATGATGTGTTAGTACGAATGTGGTTGGGGATTGTGCTGCGCTTGTTACGTACGAAAGGAGGAAAGTCGCGGCGATAGTAAGGAGCTTCATGATTTTGGGATGAATAATGATGATGGGTTAGGAGAAGGTCAGCGCGAGAGATTTTTCTTTTATATGTGAGGATGAGTTCTGGGGTGTGGTAAAATTAGGTTCATGTAAAAGTGATATAGTTGCGGGTGGACAAGATGTATGCTTGAATGAATAAGATTGGACATGGTGTAATTAATACGAAACTTTCTTGGATCTTTCGTATCTGCATGCAATGCATGGAAGAATACGGGACTCAAGGTGGTGCCAAAATGGGTAGCAAGCATCGAAGGAAAAGGCGGTAGTATGCTGTATTGTTTGCCCGAGTCGGCGAGTCCCAGGATATCGCTCATCCGTATATAGTGAACTCATAGCCCGCATGGCACTTCGTCGTATTCTCGGGTGTCCGGACTCCGGACCGTCCACGTAAAATTAGATGGTTTACACTTTGCCTGGATCTTTGATAAATGTGCAAGGACTTCGTATTGATCTTTGACCACTCGAGAAGATGGAGTCACCGCGGAGTTTTTTCAGATAATAGTGGGAATTCGTTCACCATCACGATACTGAAGTACAGTGCCTGGAGAAACGAGGATCCCACACTGGGCACTTTCGCGAGGCTGGAATGAAGATGCATCCCCGGCGTTGCGCATTTGCTGCGATACGAGTTAGTATGTCAACTTGCCACGGCTGCAAGATTGAATTTGATGGCTCATCACAGCCAAGGGCGTATGCAGTGTAATAGAGCAGCGGTCCGAAGAAGCTCATTTTGAATTCATTCCTGGCGACATCCGAGCCGAAAGTATACTGTCGATATCGATTCATCGATTCGATTTTATCGAGATTTCTCCTGTTGGGCAACACGAGATCAAGCCACGCCGGATGGCGACGTAAGCCAGGAGACTTGGCTTTCAGTCACAACCACATCCGCCCTTGCCATGGTGCTCAAATTGGTGGACAGCGTTCTTGACCAGGTCTTCGAGTTTCTCAGGATCAAGGTCCAGTTTGTGCTTCGAGTCCTGCTCAATGAATGGCTTGGCAGCATTCAGCGACTCATCGAAAAGCACACACTTTTCCATCAAGAACATGGCAGCATCAGGAAAGCCACGATCCATCCTTCTCTCGGCTTCACGGACAGCTTCTTCGATTTCTACTTCGCCTCGTTCCCATTTCTGGCCAGTGGGATGTTGTAATGCATCCAAGACCTCGTTGACCGACGTAATCATCCCACAGGCATAAAGATACTGGTTCTTGACCGACTCCCAGTTCTCTAGAATCGCTCCAGCGACACGTCCGATCCATGCTGTGGAGCTGGCTGCGAAACGCTCTTGGCCTGTTCCATGCACTGTGGCGCTTTGCCATTTGATGTCGAGACCCAAGTTGCCACTGATAAGGCCCTGATCAAGTGCACGGCCTGTAGCGACTGCCCCCCATTCGATGTGATGTTGGGACGATCTCTGCTGAAGGTATTCGATGACTCTAGCACGCTCTCGACACGGTGGAATACGAGCTTGAACTTTTAAATTCAGGGAGTCTTGTTCGTATTCCGCTGCGACAAATCTGGGGACTCGGGTCTCAATGGCGAGGTCGATAAGCTGCTTTTGGAAGTCGTACGAGCCTCCAGATGAAGTGCTGAAAATGACGTCGGGCTTGACATTGCTGAACACTGATCGCAAAGAATTGGCCGAGAAGTCTGTGAGGTGAATCCTAATTTTCCCTGACGCTTTGAGAGTGGACTGCTGATGTACCGCGTGATGAAGTTCGCTTATGCTTTCATCTGCGGAAATGCTTTTACTTATGCTAGCGGCTTTGCGATTGTCCTGTTGTTGAGGTGTGAGCTCGCCACACGTGACCTGTGAAGTCGCAACATACTCACACCAATGATTAGAACTTTGTTGATTGAGCCATTGCCTCCGTCGTGCAGGCCATTTGACAACGGCATGTTTGGGAAGTCAAACTGCTTGGGAATCTGAAGTCGTGTCCTTTTCTTGCTCCTCTTTCGGGCCAGCGGAAACTCCTCCTCTTCGGCGCCGTACATGCACCTGTGTAGCATTAGAGCATCATAGCCCGATGATAACGCCAGATCTATAGAAGCATAGTCGAACGCCTTCACTAACAGATAACCTAGGCCAACTCCAAATAGCAGGTGGTATGTTTGTGATGCAGCAAGACGAGTGGGTTTTCGGGTGTTCAGGTGTCCAGTGCAAGAACTTCACGGATATCTTCTTCCTGTGACCTCAGTTCGCTACGATTCTGAGCAATATCCAGAGGCCACTTCATCATTTCACCCCAAGCGTGCGGGATCTGTGCAGCTATTCGGGGTATCTGCTGTTCTGCAATCCCGCGGAACCACGGCACTTTTTCAGACAAGATCTTCATCGTGGCAAAAGCGTGAGCCATTATCACCATTGCCTATCAAGTCTAGAGTGTTAGCAAAGGCTCTCGATTTGAACGCTGGTCTGGCAGCTGAGAGCATCTGCTTACGCGAGGATTTCTCATTTCCACCAGTTCGGTGAAGCGCCTAGCCAGCTGAGATGGCATTGCGACAAGTCGTCGGCAATTGACCAATGGCGCATCGATGTCTTCTGTGATGCTTTTGTAGATGAGAGCGAGAGCGGCCACAGCTTGCTGAAACACGGTCTTGTCTTCGATGGTAGTCGTCTCATACTCTTGCGCAAACGTCAAGAGTGATTGAAATGGCTTGCCTTCTTCGCGCTGATATAGCTCTTCAGCGCTTTGCAGCTTTGCCCTACCGAAATAGACACCAGCATCGTCAAGCCATTCATCGCCAGCCATACCCCGCCAAATGTCGCAAAGATAGCGTGTGCCGTCCGCCAACCGCAGCCAAACAAGTGCATCCACCACAGGGAGAGTACTGTCCTCATCTGTCTCACTCAAGGTGAAAAGTGCTTGAAAAGAGACGAGGATCGAGGTGATGTAGGTGGCTTCCACAATCTCTCTTGTCAATGCTCCGATGCCACTCCGGTGGCCAGCAATAGCACGATCAAAATACTTGCGGGCATTCAGAAGCAGCTCACGACTGCGCTTTGCTCCAACATGGTCTGAGTGGTTGGCAGTTCGGAGCGCATTGGCAATTTCCACGCCATCTTCGTGCTCCTTCCAGTGGGTTGAGAGGTCTCGTGTGACGTGTTCCGGATCGTAGACGGGGTCTCTGATGGGAATGATGCGGCCGTCCATGGGTATGCACTGGGCAGGAGATTGTCTCGAGGCATGGAGCGCAGCTAGGCCGAACATGGCATCCAGAAGCATTCTATGCTCCATGGCGAAAAGTGGCACTTGGCATCTCCAGAAGTCGAAAGCTGTGGAGAAGGTCTGGATATGTGTCAGCAGGCACATCTTGCATCTTGTCGTGTGCAGCCGAGAGCAATCGTACCTGGCAAGTGTATGCAGTCCACTGGTGCATGAGTTTCACCTCTAGCCGAGGGTCTAGGGCTTCACTTGGTGCCATGCCAATGTGATAGGCATCTGGCTGAGGCTGAGCTAGCGGAAAGGGCTGCTGATCCGTCCTCCGTGGCGCCGGCTCGATATACTCGCAGACGACATTGTGTCTCGTGCAGGCGGCGCACTTGGGCCGACCTTCATCGCACTATCGCGGCAATCAGTACGTGATACTACCTACCTGCTACCCGCGCCGGCCACGCTGTCGCCTCGCCCACCTTCACTTTGCGCACTTTGCAGCGCTGACAGCCCGTTCTGGCTTTCTTATGGTTGAGTCGCGGCATCTCACACTGGCAGACTCGTGGTCGGCATGCAGTGGCGATGGCGATGGCGATAGCGATACCGAAGCCGGCGCTCTTGAAGCAACTCGATATTGTTAGATAATCATCGATATGCAGAACACAATTTCCAGACAGCAGATGTTGACAGCTGAAGGTGGCAATCAAGAGTAGGTAGTCGCGATATCAGGGCCGCCTCATCTGTCTTTCTTTGGTGTTTGCCAACCTCTAGACCTAGAACTATGCCAAGACTTGCTTTCGTTCGTGCCTGAGGCTAAGCGCGACATGAAAGTGAGTCTCCGACCTTCGGAAGCTCAGTAAGCCATCAACAAGATGCGTTGCTCATTCGCCGGGCTCATGCATCTCACGGCGCTATGCATGAGCACTACGACCCCAAACAGCACAAGGCCAAACGGCTGAGGGCATCAGAAGAGGCCAATGACATAGCCAGCACTGCAGACACCGATGACAGCCAGGAAAGCACCGAATTCAAGCTGGCCGTATTGGCCTCTCTGCATCCAGACACGAGTCCAGAAGTGCATCTGGATTATCTGCTGGCGTATGAAGGGAGTGCGGGCAAGGCTAGTCAGGCCCTCGGCGGCGGAGTCGGCCAAGTAGCGAAACGCAAGCGACCTTCGACGACCGGATATCAGTCTTCGCTGCATGCTTTTGCTTCAAGGAACGCTCCTGCCAATGCACAGGCTTCTGGCAGTGGCAAATTGCTCACCAAGAAAGGCAAGACCCTGCATCTGTACACGCCCCGAGAAATCGAGGAGAACACGCCATGCTCAATCATCCACAACTTCCTGCCAACAGCACAAGCCGATGCTTTGCTGAAAGAGCTGCTCGAGGAGGCGCCGACGATGAAGCGTGGCACTTTCCAGCTGTTTGAGAGGACAGTGCAAAGCCCGCATACATGGAAGTTCTACGTTGATACGTTGGAAGACGTTAAGGTGCAGAAGACGGAATACGTGTACGATGGCATATACGAAGCAGATGTCTCTCAGACCACACCAGAGATGCTCAAAGTCTCGAAGGTTGTGAAGGAGACAGTCAACAAGGAAGTGGAACGTCGTATGCGTTACTTCCAACCTGAAGGCAAGAAGCTCAAGTTCCAATCTCCTACAGCCTGGGAGCCGAATGCATCATTCGTAAACTGCTATGACGGAGCCAAGGAGAACGTTGGGTGGCACGCGGATCATCTTACATACCTAGGGCCACGCGCCATCATTGGCAGCCTCTCATTAGGCGTCGCAAGAGAATTCAGAGTCCGTCGCATCGTCCCACAAGTCGCAGCCGCCTCGGCAGACGAACAGGGCCAGATTGCGATACACCTGCCTCACAACTCACTGCTTGTAATGCATGCAGAGATGCAAGAAGAATGGAAACATTCTATTGCTGCAGCACAGACCATCGAACCACATCCCCTCGCCGAGAACAAGCGATTGAACGTTACCTATCGATGCTATCAGCCCTACCTCAACCCGAAATTTACACCAAGATGTAGGTGCGGCATAGCTTGCGTGCTACGGTGCGTACAAAAGAGACAGGTCACACGAGGCAGGTACATGTGGATGTGCTATGCGAACTATACGCCTGGCAAGAAAGGTTGCTCATACTTTGTCTGGGCGGAATTTGATGACGACGGCAAACCACCTTGGGCGGAAGGGTATCTGGGCAACGCCAACAAGCCCGAACCCGGAACCGAGAGATGGGACGAGGACTCGAATCTTCCTACTTGAAGTACAAGCTCACAGAAGCCACGGAAATTGACCTCCTTTCTACATTATTCGTGCAAACACATTCTTTGTCGCCTCGCTTCCATAGACCGGCCAACATTTCCAGAGCCGGCCAACGTAATGTCTTTGTGTCAGAGGTACCTATCATACCTGATGGCTCTGCCGCCACCGCGGTGTATCAGCAGCAACGACAGTCCACTGCTTGGAATCGGCCTCGCGGTCATGAGCGGCGGTAAATCTGGACAATGGATTGCGTAGATCAATGAATGAATGAGTCAATCAATCACCGATGATCAATCCTTCTGTATTGTTGCTTCGTAAACCTGAATCCAGGTATGGGCACGAAGAACTTGTGATCTCAAGATTGATCTTACCTTCCTTTTGGGACTATTTGAGTTAACTCTCACATGCAATGACGGCTTAGGCTGAGGTATGATTCACTTCTGTTGAGAACTACGAACAGCCCCGTTGTCCTGCCATCGCCAGACTCGATGAGCCAGCTCTCTTCCGGAGCCGAAACGTGTCCTTTCTGCGAGTCTTTCACCATATGGTATTGCTTTCCAGCAGTGATTCCCATTTTGTCATTAAGTTCGTAGGCCCTGTTCATCCCCTTCTTGATACTTTGGACCTCTACCACGCACAGAGGGTTTGTAGGCTTTTTGATCGTGTCGGCTGCATCTGATAGCAGGTCTGAAGCTTGCAAAAGTGCTTGAAAATCCGACCTTGATGTACAGAGATTATTGTTGTAGTCCTTGTTTAGAAGTGCGGCTTTGGCGGCCGAAAGAGCATACGAATGAACAGTGATGAGTTCCACTTGCTTGTTCAGCTGTTTTGGACAGTCTTCGCCCATGTTCTTGTTGAAGAAGTATGTGTCATTGGTTATGGCTTCGAGAGAGAGGTAGGCGGTTGTGCTCATCGTAAGCGCATTGCAGAAGTGGTAGATGGGCCAGAGCAAATGTGCCGCAGACATCGGAGACTTGATGCGGACTGGCGAGCTGCTTGATTCGGACGAGCCGGATTGATCAGTTGCGTCGTAGCTAGAACGCGTGGCAACGGCCAAGGCACTTTTGAGGCCTGCAAGTGGCAGTCGTAGGTTGTGATCAAATAATTTGCTGATAAAGTGTTGTTCGATATGCTGGACGTGGTCAGGCAATCACAAAGATTGTAGCAAGCGTTTTCATGCATAGCGAAGTGAGACTTCATTGCCTTGGAAGCCTTTCACTGCCACAGAGCACGAGACATTGTTTGTATTCATCCTCGCTTCAACGAAGCAAACCGTTTCTGCAGTTCGTCGATATCTGGTATTTTGCCTCCTGGGCCATTGTCTGCCTTCTTAGCGCCATTCGCCTTTGCAGCGTCGGTCATCTTCCTGGGGGGCTTTAAATCGGCCGCACCTGTGACCTTGGGTCGCACGTTGTCTGTGCTCGGCGAGGGAGGCATTACGGAAACGGGACTCTTGGGGACCATGTTTCGGGGAGGTGTAGCTTTACTCAGCTCGTCCGTCGACAAAGGTGCTTCTAGAGCTTTTACTTTCTGTCCACCCGAAGGATTGTCATCATCACCGTCATCCTGATCGTCCTCGTCGGCGGCTGCAAGCTCGGCCTCGCGTTTCGCTCTCGAGCCAGGTGGGTAGTCCACGCCATATGCTTCCGCAATCGCCTCCAGGTAGGCCTCAACTAACTCCTTCGCAGGAGGCTTCACCTCAAGCTTCTTGAGCACGCGCTCCGGCACTTTCCCACCTTTATTCTCCACAGCTTCCAGAGTGAAGTCTTTGCCGAATTTCTCGGCCAAAAGCTGTCTGACGGCGCTCAGCTCTTTCACGCCATCGATCTTCGGGGCGGAATATATGATACTCTGGACGGCCTCTTCCAGACCGGGATCCACGTCCTTGGTTTCCAGCAGACCAGCCCGGGCAGTCAGCAGCTCACAGTAGAGCTCTATGATCTCAAGCAATTCGGTATGCAGATCAGAGCGGATGATGTTCTCTACACGTATCCGCGCGCTCTCGATCTTGCCCACTTCCAATAGCTGGGCCATTTCGCGTCGCTGCTGCTTGGCCAACGCAGTATCCTTCTGCTGCACCATGCGCAGACGCGATATGCTCAGCTTGAGCTGCACCTTGATCTTGTTGACCAACGTCGAAGCGGGCGCCATCTTGCTTGGTAGACGTATTGAATACGGTATGCGAGGACGTCGAAGATGAGTGCCTGGAGCTTGGCGACATTCAGCGGTCGTTAGTCGGCAGTCGGCAGTCGGCAGTCGGCAATGAAAAGGCTTGGCGTGGTACAACCACTTCTGTGCTGTTTCTCATTTCACGCTCAAACAACGTCTCACCATGCTGCTACGATAGCGCCGGTACGCTGACCAGAAACGCGGCCATTGTACGCATCTAGATAATCCGCTTCGACCGCCATCGCCAACACAGCCAAAGGAATCGCTGCTGTCTGGATCAACAAACAGCTTCTGGCAACTCCGATGCTTTCTGTACTGCGCTGCCAGTTGGCTATCTGTCGACAAGAACAAGCTGCTTTACGATCAAGCTCGTAGAAGTTGATATATCCGACCAGTCCCAACGTTGTGGCAGCGTATCGCCTGGTCAGAGGCATCATGAAATTAAAGCTGAAGCAGCGTCGTTATTTAAAGAAGCTCACAGCCCGGCAGCGACCGCGACGGCCGCAATGTTCTTGATACAGCTTGCGCAGGAGCTCAACCAGATCGGCCATAGTTCGAAGGCTCATCAAGTTCCCGACTTCGGAAGATCTCAAATGCTGCAGGCCTTCTCGATGCGGTACGCACTCGTAGATCGAGGTCCAACTGACGACCAAGGCACTGTCAGTCATCGAGTTAGAGGCAGCGTCGGAACTTTGAGCGAGCGGCTCAAGCAAGATCGTGGGAAGATGGGTGACTGGCGCTGACCTAGAAAGATCGTGTCGAACGCGATGAGGTATACTGGGAGCACACTGCAGTCCTTTTTGACTATCTATAACACAGTGACAGCCAGTCTCATCGTCACTGCGCAGAGCCAAATCAACGTCGTAAGTAGTAGTTAAGCCAGACTTCGAGGCTCAATGATGTTGTCGCGAACAGCTAGCGCCGTTTCTGTCGTGCACGAACAGGGCTGGTCAAGATTCTGCTGGGATATTCAGATCGCCCCGGTAAGTTAAGGAGACTGCTCACGCGGGCATTCACGCCCGCCATGTTTCGTACGTTGACTCCAAGTAAGCTATAGCTTCAGCGAATCTCCTTTGGCAAGCCTGGTCGCTAATGGAACACGTCCTCGAAAGACCACCATTGCAGTTGCGGGCAAGCAGTTGCAGTTGCCTACCGCAGCCCACAAACAAGCATCATGGTATTATATAGGCTTTGCGTTCCGAAGTCTCCTTGACATGGGCCCAAACCCATTCATCATCTCATTTCTGTCTCCTTATGCGGTGAGAGAGCTGAACGTCACACTACCAAAGCAGATCCTGCGCGACGCAACGGCAGAGTCTGCACAGCATGATCCACAGGCCTTTGCAGCAGCTCGCTGTCGCCAAAGATGCGGCGATGGGCATTCTCCTCGCTTATATCGGCGGCTGGCTCCCGGAAATGGTACCGGATCGGAAACTCCTGAACGATAAAACAGCGATTGTCACAGGCGCAAATACTGGGATAGGATATGCAATCGCTCTACGCATAGCGGACATGGGCGCGGCGGTATATCTGGCTTGCCGCAATGAGGAAAAGGCGAAGAATGCTCGAGAGTCGATTCTCAAAACGTATCCTAATGCCAAGGTCCACGTTCTGGTCCTTGACAATGCCTCCCTTGTCTCGGTGAAGGCCTTTGCGAAGGACTGGAATTATGGACCAATCGACCTCTTCTTTCATAACGCTGGCATTGGCCAGACCGCTGATGGACAAGATTTCACCGAAGATGGCTTCGAATATGTGTATCAGTCCAACTTCCTGGCCTCATTCCTGCTTACTCATCTCTTGGAATCGCAGCTGAGTCCAGAGGCTCGTGTTGTCTTCACTTCCAGTGCTGCAAGCTATCATGGAGTTATTCGCGACACTTTCGCGCTCTCAAAAACGCAAAACGTCGTCGAGACATACTTCCATGCGCGTGACGATTCTCATAAGTATTCGAATAGCAAACTCATGCAGGCCGCGTTCGCTCGAGCATTGCAGGAGTATTTCGACCTGGATCCAGAGAATAAACGACTTGCTTTTTCCTTCGAGCCTGGACTAGTCAAGACCAACATCGCCGAGGGCTTCTGCAAAACGTTCCTTCAAGACCCTTACAGCTGGATCGTTGCCAAGACGATTCCCTATTTTGGTCTCGATATCAGTCAAGGAGCCGTCACAGGCGTGCATCTGGCAACGAGCTCTCGTGATGAGGTGGTGCACAACAAAGGGCGATATTTTGATCGCATGAAAGTTCGGATGCATTATGTACGTCGTTAACGTCCCGCTGATGCGATGGTTTATACTGACCACTTCTACAGGTCGACCTGTATTCCAAGGAGAAGCTAGACAATCTTTGGACGAGATGGTCTGCAGATGCAGAAATATCCTGGACCTGAGGGCTTCATTATGCTATCTGAGACATAAGAATGACGCCTTCAATCTTCTCAGGCAATGCAGCTCACTTCGACGAGATTCCAAAAGAAACCGAAAAAATCAGCAAGGTCCTCTTCGGCGAACATGGCACCATCCGCAGCTTCACAAAGTCTGGGGCAATCTTCTCGATCTCCATGAAAAGTATACTCTTGTGCCGAGTCTCATTATGGCTGTGCAACCCTGCTCTCGGGGAAATTCTCTTCTTGGCTGCACTGGAACCTGTGTTTGTTAGCCGTGCGGTCAATAAATCCGCCAAGATTTTACAACACGTACGGAGTATCACATAGAGCACATGGACCACCAATGCAGGAACTCCATTTCAAAATCGTCATTGACTTTACACATCCGGTGTCCTGTGTGCTTTATATTTCTTGATCATATACTCGCCTACCGTAGCTAAGCGCTTGGCCAGAAAGGCGTGAGATGGTGCTTTGCTACATCATCGTAAGACCATGGGAGCACATATAGTAGTGAAGAGGAATGTATATTCCCAGTGCAGCTCCCTGTTTCCAACCTCACTTGCACCATATCAAGAATCTTCCTTTGCACTATTGTTCATTGTGCGAATTTAACAACTTCCTTAACCTCCCTTACCCTAGCCGCCGTCCAGGACCTCTTAACCCTCCTCCAATCCCAAAAAATAGTTTACCGTCCTCGCCTCAGCAAATCCACCAACTCACCTCCTTCCTCCTCCCACGTTCTCTTTCCCCACGTCCTCCAACGAACTATCGAAACACCGACTTCAGTTCCACACCTCTCTTCGTCTCAGACAAGTGAGGACGAATACAATAACAGGACTTTCGAAAAAAAAATCTCAGTTTAGCACCGACGACGGAAAGTGAATTTTCGATCAACGCAGCGTTTGGATCTAGTGGGGAGTGGTTGCTGCTGAGGAGGGTTTGAATCCTAAGGGGAAAAAGAAAATTTCATCCTCGGGGTTTTCCGGCTATCATACTTGTGAGGCGCCGCTACGCCCTATGCTACGGGGCCAACGACGAGTGCAACACCTTATACTGGCGAGGCTGCGAAGGCTTGCTTGTGACTGGTGCTTATTTGCTTTGGTGGAAGCAGAAAAAGTTGATCCGTAATGGAGATATCAATGGAGGCATCGTGATTCACATTTCTGGGTATCATTCATATTCCATCACAGCTTCGAACCCTCGCTGCCATCTTTTGACGTCGCGTTCGCTTCTACGACATCGAGTTTCGGTGCTACTGGTCCGCCTGCGTTTCCGACGAAGACATGTCCAAGATTTCCTTCTTTCTGAGTGTATCTCGGATGAGAAGCACCTTTCTCTTGCAACCACTTCGACAAGTTCAAGGTTTCGTCCACTTCCTTGGTGAGTTTGTTGATCTCGTCTTCAAGCTTCTCGTCTTTCGTCTTTGCAATCTCCTTCTCAGGCTGTTTCCGTCCAATATCATTACCCTTCCTCGGCGCAGTCTTAGCCCACATTTCTTCCAATTCGTCGAGCCACCCGCATGCTTTGGCGAGTTCTCTGACGCCTGCGTCACAATCGTCAAGAATAACGACATCATCTGCTCGAGACCCAATGCCGCCGACTCGCTCCTTGTTGATGAGAACGCGAGGTGTCTCTTCTCTCGTCAGACCTGGAAGGCTGGCAAAAGGCTGGACAGTCAAGCTTGTTCCCATCACAATCGCCAGATCTGCTTGAGCTGGTAACATCCGCGCTTCGAAAAATGCTGGAGGTAGTGCTTCTCCAAAGAAGACGATTTCCGGCTTGACCAGGCCTTGACAAGAATGACACCTTGGAATCGTTTTCTTATCGATGTGTTCCTTGATTTCAACGTCGGGGTAAGTCTGCTTGCATTCGATACAGCTCTGTCTCGCAAAGGAACCATGAGCTTCGATCAGCTTGTCATCTGGAACTCCGGCCTCTCGTTCCAGGCAGTCGATGTTTTGTGTGAAGCATTTCGATAACAGGCCTTTCCGGTTGAGCAGACTGATGAATGAGTGTGTGATGGTCGGTCGGTACTTGCCAGGGTATAATTCGTGGGCCAAAGTATAGAATGGTTCAGGATTTTGTCGAAAATAGCTGATATCGAACACAGCTTCCGCATATGGCAGATTCAATCGTGCGAGGTTGGCATAAAGTCCTGTCTCTGGAGATCGAAAATCTGGAATTCCTGCACTCGTACTGATTCCTGCTCCGGCCATGGCGACGATATTTTTACATTGGCCAGATTTGATGTATTCTGCTACTGCTTCCAGACTTCGGCCGGCTAGAGTGATGGGTGGGATCGCGTCCGCAATCGGACTACTCTCTTCGTTGCCCATTCTGTCGAAAAGGAAATCTGAGTCTCCAGCCGAAAATGTTTGGCTTAAGCTGATCAGGCCGTGGCCTTTTTTGCGCTTAGGTATGCCGCTTTGCGGTTGCCCTCGATGGGCTTTGTGTTTCCTCCCTATGGCGGCGACGATGGAGCGCAACAAATTCAGGTTGATGGTGTAGAGTTGGCGCCTGGAGGTTCTGGTGGATGACTCTGAAGTCGGTAGCCTGGGTTCGAGTGTGAGCTTGTGTTGGCAGATAACGACAGATAGCTGTAGTGAGAGTATTGGCAGTGCGGACTATCGGTCTATGTATTCGCCAAATTCAGCAGATGATATTAGTGGTGATGAATTCCGGCTGCATGCCCTGTGCTTTTTCTTGTGTGGAAGAAGTTCGCATGTGATTTCGTCTTAGTCCAGTTCCAGGTGACGAATTTTGGTGAAGGAAGGCCTCGGCTTCAGAGCCGAAAATGACGCAACAACGTTGTGAAGCTTCATATCACGTGCTCCGCGCTTTCAACTTAGAAATTCCACTGTTTTGAACGCGGATTTCGACGCGACCGTACTTCATCACCAGCATTCACATCTCCACTTGTACAAGAGTCACGAATTCGTCGCAGCCACCATCTATGACTACCCTCTCGCAGAGACATACGCGCACTTCTCATCGGACCAGCCGGAATCCCCGTCTTACTTAACCAACCCCAGCCTGTAGACTGTCGCGAGCACGGCGTTGTAGTGAGAGTTGGCATTGGCGAGAAGACTCGCTTGGTCTCATTCGTAAAGGGACATCGCTGCACGTCGACAAGTTATGCATACCAATAGGCTGGAAGGGAGGAAGCGAAGCGGTGCGAGGCTACTCGTCCTTCGTACGAGCTACGGCTAGGGGTTGCGCAGAGGACGCTATGAATTGGGCTATGCAAGGTCGGGATTCGTTCATCGCGACTGATCGTGTCAAGCGTGGGAAGCCTGCGTATGTCGATGGCTGGATTCAACAGGAGTTTGCCCAGCTCAGTAAATCTTACACACATGGTTCTGGCCATACCTCGGACGAAGAGTATCTCTCTGACGTGCTGGAGACTTCGGCCCACTAAAGCACATTCCGGCTGGCGACGCTGCTGTGCTCGGAGTGGTGGGCACGAAGGAGGCCAAACTCGAGGACTTTTCCGAGCCGAAGGAGAGCATCTTGGCAGCTGCTGAAGTCGCTGAAGCTGTTGCGTGAGTTGGCCAAGGGTGAAGTCAACACGTCATGCCAGCAATCTCTCTACAGTATTGAACATGGTCTGCTATCGATACCGTATCGCCTTGACGCACTGAACATGACATGCCTCCTTGCAATTGCCCTTCACGTCCTTCACGGCCCTGCTCACGTCTCCTCATGTGCTAAGCTTTGCCGTAAGCTAGCCTGGACCCTGCATGTTTCTTGCGGGCGCCAAGTTGCCAACCAAGAATCTCGCGGAGGTCAACCACTATCATCACCTCCATCATCAACATGGTGCGATTGAAGTTTTCCTTCCTTCACAGCTTAAACACAGTCAAAGCAATGAACACGCCTTTCGAGTTTCGCCTACTCGATCTTCCTAACGAGCTGGTCTCGTTAATCGTTGAGCATGTCGAGTCGGTCGCTATCCTGAAGACACTATGTCGAACATGCCGAAGACTGCAACATCTGACAGAGCCTGTTCTCTACCGATATGCTCTCATACGGACGGGCGTAGAGACGGAGTTCATACGATCTGCGCTCACTCACAGTACGCGAGGAGAGGATCGGGCGGCTGCTTTGCAGAAAATCGACCTACCTTGCCATCCACGATTTCACCAGAACTTCCAAGAAGTGGCTCGTCTATTGTCAGCTGTATCTAACTTGAAGGAACTCATGGTCGAAAGTCCGGAATGCAATACAAGCGACTTCGAAAGCGAAGCAGAGTGGCAGCAGATGGTCGGCTACCTATTTCGGCCATTCCAACAGGCGGTCTCTGGGAAGTCATGCCGTCTACCGCTGCAGAGGCTGCAGAAGTTTACTCTACACATTAATGGTAGCGGCTCGCCATACTGGGCACTTGACAGCAGAAGCCTGTGCATGTTTTTGCTGCCTTCACTTGTATATCTCAAGGTCTCTTGCGTCAATCTCCTCCACGAGATACCTGGTGGCCCCAGCAGCAAGAGGATATCCTCACTCAAACACTTGGAACTGGAAGAAACAAACATCACACATGCAGGACTTCGCTACATCCTGGGACTGCCTCGAGCTCTTGAAACACTATACCTGGGCGAAAACTGTCACAACGTACGCCATTTTGGCGACGAAGTTGATCCCACTTCAAATCACCTTTTCACGTCCGACTCCGCTGCATCTCTGGAGGCACTCAAGCAGCAGAGTCAGTCACTGAAGCATCTCACCTATGCGACGACCGACATCTACTACCAGCATCGACAACGTCGGCTGACCAACCCGAACAAAGGACCGATCGATGCTGGCTTTGCCGACTTTGAACGCCTGGAAGTTGTCACGCTCATTGGCCATTGTCCCAACTTTGAACGTGCAATCATGTCAAGTCGATCTCCGCCAATACTGAAAAGTCTTGCCTTCAAATCTGAGAACGTCTTCAGGCCAGGCTCCCACGGCGAGGCGGAAACTACATTTAGCATGATACCATTCCTACGAGCACCATCTAGCTCGGTGCCGTCGACTTTGGAGAGCCTTGATGTCATTTACCACAATCCTCCTCTGTCGCCGCAAGCTTTGACTCCGTCGACCAGAAAATTCATTGAGACTGCCGCCAAGGCCATGGGCAAGGTGGGCATCAAGTTGCGTGTACTTTCCGAGGACAGGACGAACTATTTTCCGCCTTATTTGTATGGCGAGCCGACGCCGGAGGAGCGCGTCGTATACGATGGAGAGTTTGCGCACAACTTCACCTCGATAGGAACCTAGGCACATCGTCTGGTAAGCTTGTGGGGACCAATTGAGGATTGAGGTAGGAGTCTGCTCTCGCAGCAAGACGACAATAATTGTCGCTCAGGTCTTGGCTCAAGACCTGGGGTGCGAAAGCTTTGAGCACAGCAGTGTCGTTCACGCCAGCTTCGCAAAATACCGGATTCAATGTAACTTCTGGCCCATCCAATATTTATTTCCAGTTCGCCTTGGGCAAACAAGACAGAATACTCTTTAACCTCTCTAGCACGATCGCCTGCTCCTTTTCTCCAGCATCGGTCTTGTTCAGCTCTCCCACACTTATACTCGCATAACAGCCCTCAGTCCCCACCACAGTCCTCTCCGTAGGCAGATCCTCGCTCCCACAAGTCTCCACATCCGGTGCTCCTACAATCGGGACCTTGGGATAGATCCTACTAAGCACGAACTTGAAATCCGCCGCAGATTTACAAGTCTCACTAACAGCCGGAAAATTCACATTCAACCTAGAATTTTTTTTTAAAAAAAGCATCAGCCACTTCCTCATTCGAGTCTTTTATTCCTAAACTCACCAAGTATCCTTCGGCAACCAAGGCTTACACGTCTCCGTGAGCTTCTTCGTAACATTCGTACTCAACTCTGCATATATCTTCACATACTCCTCCATCGGAGCATTCCAAGCCGTCTGAGAACCCGTCGAACCCGAAAACGCAATAGCCGGAATCCCTAACTTCGCCGCCTCGACCGCAGCACCCACCGTTCCTGAAAACTGTGTCACAATTCCTAAATTCGTCCCGACATTGAACCCCGTCACTGCAAGATCTGGACGCCCTCCAAACACGGCAGGTGAAAGAGTTTCAATTCCATAGCGGATTGACGTTACGGGGTAGGAATTGACGTACTATCATCGTCAGCAATCAAATTTTGTTTTCCTTTCCATTGGTTCTGTTTTTTTGCTCTTACATTCCATCTCGGCATACTCTCATTCTTTCCCGTGGGTGGCGAGTTTGGAGGACAGGACAGAAATTCACAACCATTTTCTCCGACTTGTGTCGGCGGTGTGTCGGCAGAACCTGTTCCGGATTCGTTTTCTGCTGGGGCTGAGATTATTGTGGAGAAACCGGAGGAGGTGAGTTGGTTGTATAGTTCTCGAATGTTGATTTCTGCCCAGCCGTCGTCGTTGGATTGGATGATTTTGATGGCGCTGGCTGTGGAGAGGAGGGGGAGAAGAAGATGCATGGTGGAAGAAGGGAAGAGTGGGCTGTGGGCTACGAGGATGGTGTTCTTGAGACCATAGTCCTCATTGGTTAGAAGAGAGGATGTTATTGGCCAAAGGATCAATACACGTGCGGAGGACAAATTCTTGGCGGCGTTCTGCGCGTCATTTCCAGAGGACAAAGACTGCTCGTAAGCATTTTACCGATGATTCTTGAGCATATCTTGGTCATCTTTTTCTAGGAGCTGCAAGACGATCAGGAAGCGGCCTGCGGAGGGTATGGCGATGAGAAGGCGCGTTCACAAGGCGTGAGTGCAACGTTCCTGATTACTTAAGACGCGCTGAGTGAATGAAGATCCAGCGGGTAAATACTCAAATAGCACACATTGGCATAGCAATTACTCGAATAGCAAGAGGCTTACTTAGATAGCATACATTGGTATAGAAATTACTTAGATAGTATACATTAGTATAGAAATTACTTAGATAGTATATATTAGTATAGAAATTACTTAGATAGTATACATTAGTATAGTAATTACTTAGATAGAAAGAGGCCTACCTATAGCGACGATAGATAGCCTACTATAGCGACGATAGCCTACCTATAGTAACGATAGCCTACCTATAGTAACGATAGCCTACCTCTAGTAACGATAGCCTACCTTTAGCGACGATAGCCTACCTTTAGTAACGATAGTCTACCTATAGTAACGATAGCCTACCTCTAGTAACGATAGCCTACCTTTAGTAACGATAGCCTATCTATAGTAACGATAGCCTACCTATAGTAACGATAGCCTATCTATAGCGAGTCGCGACGATAGCCTACCTATAGTAACGATAGCCTATCTATAGTAACGATAGCCTACCTATAATAGATATTATATTTCTACTTATAGATATTTAGATATCCTTCGATATATTATTCTAGGAAGGTAGTATATAGTTTATAATCTAAGTAATTACTATTCTAATATACGTACTAATATCTTAGAAAATTACTATTTTAGAAATTAGATAAATACTTAAATAGTATATATTAGTATAGTAAATTATAATTACTCGGATAGTAAGAGGCTTACTTAGATAGTATATATTAGTATAGAAATTACTTAGATAGTATATATTAGTATAGTAATTACTTAGATAGAAAGAGGCCTACCTATAGTAATAATAGCCTACCTATAGTAACGATAGTCTACCTATAGTAAGTATTAGTAATAATAGCCTATAGCGACGAAAGCCTATAGTAACGATAGCCTACCTATAGTAACGATAGCCTACCTATAGTAACGATAGCCTATAGTAACGAAAGCCTATAGTAACGATAGTCTATCGTAACGAAAGCCTATAGTAACGAAAGCCTACCTATAGTAACGATAGCCTATAGCGACGATAGCCTACCTATAGCGACGATAGCCTACCTATAGCGACGATAGCCTATAGTAACGATAGCCTACCTATAGCGACAATAGCCTACCTATAATAGATATTAATATTTCTACTTATAGTCTATAGATATTTAGATATCCTTCGATATATAGGATTTATTCTTTTAGGGAGGTAGTATATAGTTTACTATCTAAGTAATTGCTATACTAATGTATATACTAATATTATAGAAAATTACTATTTTAGAAATACTAGCTAATATTACTAATCCGTTACTATCTAAGTAATTACTATACTAATATATACTATTTAAGTATTTATCCGTTTTAGAAATACTAGCTAATATTACTAATCTATTACTATCTAAGTAATTGCTATACTAATATCTATCTCCTACTTAGACTAGAAACACGTAACTATATAGCTATACTATAGTCTTTGTTTCTAGTCTAATCCGGTTCTATTAGATTTTATAGAGCCTATATAATTATAAATTCGAATAGAAATTTTCGTAATAAGAATATATAATAACTAGGCCCTTTTTTTCAAAATCGGCTACGTCTTGTTACTAAATAATTACTTAATATATCTATTAAGCAATTTTTATTTCTATCTAATACCTAAGTAAAGGCTATAGCCTTGTATTTAGTTAAAATAGTAAGAGTTTAGTTTACATAAATCTAAGTCGATAGAACTAGCCTAGACTAGAAATTAGTAATTCGTACTAAGCCATACACTAGCCACACACGTGACTTCCTACCTATACACGATTACTGATTTCTAGTCTAGTCTCCCGAGATAGTACTAATGTGTACTATTTAAGTATTTACCCGATTATTTATACGCCAAATTCTTTTGTTTTTGGTCACGAGCTTCGGACTGTGCCAACTAGTAGAAAATGTTTGACCTTTCGTCTAAGGCCTTTCTTCTCGGATGGAAATTTGATGCACCCGAATCTTGGAGGTAAAGTGAGCTTGGCAACATGCAGGTCACTTCTTGCTTCTGGCTTGCCACAATCAGTATCTTCCACTCCCATGCCCTCATTCGCTCGAGGTGAATTATGACATTTCACGCGAATTGTCATACCACAGAGCTAATCGATGGAGATCAGCTCACTTGAGGACGCTCGACAGACTGGTTTCAGACTTGTGATCTCGTCCCTTCATTCCATTAGCGACGACTCCATGAAGCTTCCAAGCAACCGCAGTAGAGAGTTCGGGCTCTCCAGACGGCCACCATCCGCTCAACCTACTGTAGCATTATTCTGAGGAGCGAAGTCACTCTACACATGCCGATCAGGCGTTGGACAAGAGATTCAAAGGCCTCGGCGATCGTCCATTCCATAGCCACGAACACATGCACATGAGGTTCGGATCTGGTAGAAGCGGCGACATATAAAAGCGCTCGACTTCGATCCGAATCTGCTTCCCATCACAACACCTTGAATCGCAGGTTTCATCCCTTACAACAAATCTTTCTTTCAAAATGCACGCTTTCACCCTCGTTGCTGCCGCTCTCAGCGCTGCCGCCCCAGCTGCTGCTCAGCTCATCCGTGCCACTGAGTACACCGACACATAAGTCACCCCAAGGCCAGCAATTTGGAATCCCTCACGCCATGCCCGATCGTCCATACTCTTGCTAACCCGCTCTCCAGACGGCGACGGAACCTATCCACCCAACAGCCCAGTCGGCGACCGCGCCACCGGTGCTCTCGTCTACAACGGCTGGGAATTCTACAACGCTGCCCGCCAAAGCAACGCCGTCCCAGCGAGCAGCCCAAACGCCGCCGCATTCTTCACTTCCGGGGAATTCCAGACCGGTCAAGATGTTTTGGAAGCCACGCAATGCTTCCGTCATCTCTCTCACTCAGCAATCCCTCGCGTATGCTTGCGTCAGCAACTCTGAGGCTCCGGCTTATGCCGTGACTTGTAACCTTCAGGTCTCTGCTCAGCGTTCCGATGGTACTACTGTTGTTCAGGACCTTGCTTGTAAGTGGTGCTACTCTGAGAGAGGTGTATACGTATTGACTTTTTAGATCATCCAAAGACTTTCCGTAATGGTTTCATCACTACCATTTTCCCAGGTTCTTTCTCGAATCTTGAGAGATTGACGATTCAGGTTCTGTCTTCGTCTGCTCCAGTTGGCGGTGTTGCTCCGCTTGTCGACAATAATCACTACCTTGCCTTCATCCGCTCTTAGAGGCGAGGCCTGTTGAGAGTTGTGGAAGGATGCAAGGAGAAGTAGATTAATGGCTTGAAGCTCTTTGGACGAGTAGAGTAGAGAAAGAATGAAGATATGCCTGTGATGAGGTGTGTGGTCTCAAGACAGTTTCCCTACCTTTTGGACTGGGACCGAGATTTGTGGCACACCGTATTACAATAATCTGTACATCGTGATCTGCATAGGTCAGACTCGTCTCGTCTCAAAGTGTCATCTATTTACAACATCGCCAAGCCGACGAATCCGACAACGCCAGCGATCCAGCCAGCAGCCTTTACGTTGCTCGCAGCACCAGTGTAGGCCGCAGGAGTGCTACCGCTGGCAGTGGCTGCAGACCAAGAGCCAGATCCAGTACCGCTTGGTGCAGCGACGCCAGCCGGAACGCCAGTAGCCACGGTTCCATTGCTCCAGCCTGCACTGGCGATATATGAGGTGGCTACAGGGTAAGTCTTGGTGATGGAGATGGTTGGGAAGTTCCAGAGTGTTGTGGTGGATGTGCTGGTGGTGTAGGCAACGACTGCTGGCTTGCCATTGACCACAGTTGTGGAGCAAGCCGGTTTGCTTGAGACTGGAGTCGAGACGCCAGTAGCCCATGAGCAAGAAGCAGTTGGGATGAGAATGGTGGTTGAGACTGCGACGGAAGTAGTTTCAACCACGGTGCTGCGGGCTGGGCAGTCAGTCACGGTTTCGGCACAGCTGGTGATGGTGATCTCCTTGGTGGACCAGAAAGTAATGGTCGACGGGGCTGGGATCGAGATAGCGCTCGATGTGACAACCTTCTTAGTGGATGTAGTCGTGCTGGCGATGCTATAAGATGCGGCAATTTTGCTCACTGCTGGGCTGCTTGTCACTACGCTGTCCGAGAGGGAGCTGGCGGATGCGGAGCTGGTTGCTGTTGTGCTTACTGTGCTGCTTGTAGTGGTGGAAGAGCAGTACTGTCCCTTCTGGAAGGATTTCACGAGGCTAGCGACCCAAGAAGCTGCATCCTCGGAGTAGTATTCGAAGTAGTTGGTGTGTGCCTCCACAGTATCGGCTCCTAGGCCAGGTGCGCAGACCAAGTCATCATACTGGCAGTATGAGCGAAGTCGTGGAGTGTAGGAATCCAAGATCTGAGCTTGTGCCTCAGTACGAGCGCCCCCTTCTCCCACACCAGCAGTACCATTCAGGACGTTGTATGGCTGGTTTGGAAGATGCTGAGGGTCACCGAAGAGAAGGGCAGCGGCGATGTTGCAGCTAGCACCAGAAGTCTGGTCAAGGCCATTGAAGGAACCACAGGTACCCCCAGCGAGGATGTCTCCAACGATGTTGGCGCCCTCGCTGTAACCGCTCACTACAAGCTTGGTGTCTGGGCACTTGGCGTAGTAAGATTGGATCTGCTGAAGGCCGTTGTTCTCGCCAGTCAGTACTGACGGACAGTAGTCGGTTGAAGCAGCATCGTAGACGACGTCCTCGTAGTCGCAAGTCAACCCCGAGAGATCCGCGCAGATGTCGCCCACGAGTGTTCCTTGGCGACCTGGGTAGGGCTCGTTCCAGCCTCTGGCGATAAAGATGTGAACATCAGTGCAGGATCCGCTGCCTGTGGACTGTGCCAAGATGACAGGTGCGGCCAGAAGAAGAGAAGAAATGGTGGTTTTGGTATACATGCTGGGCAACAAGATTAGAAAGAATAAGTAGTGCTAGAGAGCGTAAGTAGTTGGATAGCCTCCGCGCCTGTCCGGACGGTTCAAAAGATGTCAAAACGAAGGCGCGAACGAGGAAACAGGTGAAGGGGGACATGGTGACATGAGGTGGTGGATATATCGTGGCCGCCATCGCTAGGCCATACGGATCTAGCTCCTGATATATGCAGCTCGCGCAGACCGTGCTGGACTCTGAGCCACAATCGATAGTTCCGCTGCCATTCGGAGAACTGTTTGCCCACAGATGTTGTCGGTTATTCTTCGTACGAGATGTTAGCGAGCGGGTCTTGGTGCCGTATCACCCAATCTCGCTCATAAGCGAAATGGCGTGAACAAGGGTTGCGCGTATAGTAACTCGTACGGCACAATTCGGGAATCCGGACAGCATCGAGCGTCGTAGAGAACATCTTCGAGTGCCACCATTTTCGAATCAGAACAGTATCAGCTTGTCGCTGCGGCTTGTTTCTGGGTGAGCGGTCCTTGAGCTCGAAGTCAATCAGCCAGTTTGCTGTCGTCTGAGAGTAAGGGGAGGATTTCAGAAACGTGGCATAACGGGTAAATACTCAAATAGCACACATTGGCATAGCAATTACTCGGATAGCAACGGATTAGCAACATTGGCCAGCATTTCTAAAATATCAATTTATAAGATATTGGTATATACATTAGTATAGCAATTACTTAATTTACTTAGATAGTAAACTATCTACTACTACCCTAAAATAATAAATCCTATATATCGAAGGATACCCGAATACCTATAAGTAGAAACATTAATATTCGTTATAGGTAGGCTATCGTTACTATAGGTAGGCTATCGTTACTATAGGTAGATTATTATTACTATAGATAGACTATCGTTACTATTAGCCTACCTATAGTAACGATAGCCTATAGTAACGATAGCCTATAGTAACGATAGCCTATAGCGACGATAGCCTACCTATAGTAACGATAACCTACCTATAGTAATAATAGCTTACCTATAGTAACAATAGCCTATCTATAGTAATAATAGTCTACCTATAGTAACGATAGTCTATAGTAACGATAGCCTACCTATAGTAACGATAGCCTATAGTAACGATAGCCTATAGTAACGATAGCCTATAGTAACGATAGCCTATAGTAACAATAGCCTACCTATAGTAACGATAGCCTATAGTAACAATAGCCTATAGCGATAATAGCCTACCTATAGTAACGAGAGTCTACCTATAGCGACGAGGTAGGTTATATAGGTAGGCCTCTTTCTATCTAAGTAATTACTATACTAATATATACTATCTAAGTAATTTCTATACTAATATATACTATCTAAGTAAGCCTCTTACTATCTAAGTAATTACTATACTAATATATACTATTTAAGTATTTATCTATATTATATAATAGAATATATTAGAATATATAGTCTAGTTAGTAACCTAGCAAGGGATGCCAAGGCAGACTAGATTATATAATAACTATTATGTAACTAATCCAAGCTAATACCTTTTAGGTTTAGCTCTAACCTATAGAAAATAACAATACACTTACTATTCCTACTTTGGCCCCTACTATTCCTTATAGCTTCTATTACAATTTATAATCCATTTATGCCTATCGGCCCTCCTTAGCTCGATAGGTTATAAGCCCGGGTTTGTAACTATAAGGTAGAAAGACTAAAGTAGTATAGGTTACTCCTAAACCTATAAGTCTAGTCCTAGAAGGAAGAGGCAAAATAGGAGAGGGAGACTTGAGGTAGACCTATATACATTGTACAAAGAAGCCCTATATATATAAGCTATAAAAGAACCTAGTAAGGTACACTTACTTAAGGCGTGTTAGATCGCTTAGAGTATAAAGGGAATAGATAAGCCTAAGTCTTGAGTACCTTTAGATAAGCCTTAGATTTAGTACTTAGTACTACTAATACCCTAATCTATAGATTGTAATAGTTAGGAAGGACTTGGGGAAGTTATTAGCCCTAAAGAGTAGGAATCTATACCAAGTTTTTAGTAACCTTTAAAACTAATAGGCCTAGTAGAGCCAAGGATCTACTAACTAAGGAAGATAGCTATCTAGAAACTATTATTTTTAGACTAAAGAAAGAGCTTGTTTCTAGAGTTTGTTTAGGTTTAATTTATAGAAGAAATTATAGATTAAGAAGGTAGAATTAGTAAGAGAAGGGCTATACTAATCTTGATAAGGGAAAATCATGAATTATAGTTCAAGATTATTAGGATATACCTAATAAAGCTAAAGGTTGAATAGGTACTAGATAAAGTAGTCCTTAATATCCTAGTATCTATACTATCTAAGTATATCTTAACAATATTATTAGAATCTTTAGATTAGTTAATTAGAAGAGCAAGCTATAAGGTTTATAATGCAATAGCATTGTATAAAATGTTTATCTATATTTTAGAAGATAATTAAGATAAATATTAAGAGCTTAAATATACAAAGCATTTGTAGGACTAGGCAAAAGGGAAATATAAGAGGAAACTATAGGCAATAGGGAGAAGTTTACTCTAGTAGTATACCAATTTTAGTATAGAAGAGGGTTAGACAATTAATAAAGCATAGTAGAGCCTAAGTAGCATAGCTAGGAAGGTAGTATCTATCTCTCTCTAGTTTAAGGATATTAAGACTAAGGAGAGGAAAATTTAGTAGTTACTAGCGGCCCTTCTAGAAACATTTAGTACTATTAGGGATAGGATTGACCTAAGGTAGGACCTTAGCCTATAGGACATCCTTAGAATCCTAAGAGAAAAACAAGAGTAGATAACAAGCTAGGAAATAGCTATGTTTACTAAGAAGAGGAACTAGGTAGGAGGTAGTAGAGACAATACTTGCTTCCTATATAGGGGAACATACTAGATTAAAGAGTGCCCTAGCCTAGATAAGGCAAAAGTAGCTATTAAGCTAAAGTAGAGCTATAGGGTAGTAAAGAAACAATCCCTATCTAGGGCTAGGAGGGGATCTTTACCTAAAAAAGAACAACTAAAGGAGATAGTAAAGAAACTAAGCCTAAAGATACAATCCCTAGAAAAGAAGACTAGGAAACTATCTTCTAAGAAAGCCTATATAGTACAAGATATAGGCGCATCCTCTAAATTATCTCCTCTATCTAAGGAGGAAGATATTAATAAGGTAGCTTATTTAACTATTAAAGTAAAAGGTAAGTATAGGCTATCTAAATAGCTACTTAACTTATATACTTCTACCTATATAACTAACTAAGAATCACTCTTTAGAGATCTAAAGCCTCTTAAGAGGAAAAAGTAGATTAAGGTTAGAGGTAGCTACTTAATAGCTATATATGTTAGGAGTATAGTTATAGGTAGAAGGAAAGGCAAATAGATTATGTTAAAAGGTATTCTCTTTATATCTAGGCTTAGAGTGAATCTTGTTTCTTAGAACTAGTTTAGTAAGTAGTTTAGTATTTAACTACTAAAATTTATACTTTACTTACCTAATAGAAAGCTAGTTGTCTAGACAAGGCTTTTAGGAGGAGTACTATTCATTAAGGAAATTAGCCAAGACCTAGGTCCTAGATAAACTTGTATATATATGTATTCCCTAGGATTTAGTAAATAATAATACCTATGCCTTTGTAGCCTAGACTAACTAGGATTAGTAGGAGCTATAGTATAGAAGAGTTAGATACTTTAGAGAAGGATTACTAAAAGACCTTTATAAAGTAACTAACCTAAAGGACAAAATTCCCGTCCCTATAAAGCATTAGCCCTATAGGGTATATCCTCTAGCTAAGATAAAAAAACATAGAGGTAAGGAGACTAAGAGAAAGCTAGCTAGGCTTTCCCTTGTCTTAATTAATATCTATAGACTATTACCTATCTCAAGACTAGGTTTTAAATAGTAGCTTAAGATTGTTAATAACTTTTTAAGGAAGAAGTAGGTATTCCTATTAAAATCAAGAGAAGATATAGTAAATATATTATAGGGATAGAGAAGAAAAGCTAAGCTCTAATTAGGGAATTAGCTCTAGGTAGTAAGAAGTAATAGAG
>LFZO01000512.1:0-30839 GCA_001578225.1 Pseudocercospora musae
TTTCTAGAGATCCTATTAGTCCTATATATATTACGTATTATAGGGTAACGTAGGTTACGGGCGTTTCGTGGGTCACGTGCGTTTCGTAGGTCACGTGCTATAGCATAGGTAGGTAGCTGCCCTACGGAGCTGTAAGCGGGTAACGTATTATGGCGTCATTAGGTAGCTACTTTGCTAAGCCACTAGCTAGTGCCCTAGCCAACTAGTTTGACAACTTTCACTTTCTTCTCTTCTTTTTCTTCTTCTTTATAACACTACATTTCGAAAGGTGCGTACATCTACCGTACCTAGTTCGCGAGCTAGTACGCTAACCGGTTTGTAGCGCCTACTACTACTACTACTATAGCAATAGCACTACTATTAACATAGTAGACACCTTGTGAGTTTTGCGATAGGCGGTCGCAAGCTAGCTTGCTAGCCCGTTTGCTAACCGGTTTGTAGTATACTACCGAAACTATACTACCAATTTAGTATATTATGCACGTCTAAGCTAGTTTGTAATTGCGCTTACTAACTAGTTACAGAATCCTAGGAGCTATGTAGTAGTACCTCGACCGAGTTAACTAGGCGTAGGTTGGTCTATTAAAACTAGCTCCGTTACTAGTATGCTAACCGGTTTGTAGCGAGAGGGGAAGCATATCAAGGACGTAATCAACTACCTTGAGCCGTGGACTACGACTAATAGAAAGGTATATATATAACTAGCTCTCTTACTACTTTGCTAACTAGTTTGTAGTATCGAATTAAGCTAAATGAGCGTGTCTACCTTTAGCCAAAGTTCGAGGAGATTGAAGATAAAGATGGTTAACCGTATATAGTTTAATAGCTAGTTAGTAGAATGGATTGCTAACCGGTTTGTAGTATCGTTCGCCTAATCATGCTACTATAGATCTGCGGGCACATTGCGAAGGACACGAACGGCCTTCGCGGCTATATTCTCAAGAATGATGTAACTAGCTACCTCTCTAGTTAGCTTACCGGCTTGCTAACTAGTTTTAGTACTACGGTCTCGATACGTTAGAGGTCTACGACGGTCGCCTACTATAACGCAAATACGACATAGATAGGCGTAAGTAGTCCTCGAGCCGGTCTGTAACTAGTTGGCTAACTAGTTTGTAGAGTAGTACAACGCAATCCGCATCCGCTATAACGATGTTAACCCGCCGTCTCTAGAGATGTACGTCTCAACTAGTTTACTAACTAGTTTGAAAACTAACTAGTTTGTAGCCCCCTATAGATACTTATAGCCGATACTATCGACTTACGCGATAGAGTCTACTCGACTCTACGCAAGAAAATTAACAAGACTAACGTGTAAGTAGCTATTAATCTCGCTTTCCAACCGGCTTGCTAACTAGTTTGTAGCCTAGACAACCCTCTCCCCCTAAACCTCGGGGGCCGCGCCCGCCCCGACTTCCCTACCCTTAGTAGCGGTAAGGTAAGTAATCTGAATGCTAGTTAGGTAGCTAGCTAGCTAACCAGTTCGTAGCGTAACCTTAGGCGCGCCTACGAGATCGTTAACGCTACCGCCGGCTTCGAGTCGCCCTACGACAAATGTACTAGTAGGTAGATACTTCCTAGTTTGCTAACCTATTTGCTAACTAGTTTTAGAGCGATGCAAGTTCCGTAGTAGCTACACTAACATTAACTTCTTCTCCTAGCTAGTTCGTTAACTAGTTACCTACCTAGTCTACCCCTCGCTACGGCTATAGGGCCGCAACCCTCTATATTCTAACTAGCTTAATAACTGGTTAGACCTATTAGTCTAAGATGCCTTTGCATATGTAGTGTAGTGCGACTCTAGCATTGTCCCTATCTATTACTAGTTATGAAACTAGTTAGCTAAAGATGCGAGATATAGATAGTAGAAATGTAGCGAGTTCAAAAAAAATTCTTACTTTCCTTTCATCTCCTATGCTAACTGGTTAGAAATGCTGGTGTAATAGCTTCCTAACTGGTTAGACTTCTCCATGTAGTAGAGTAGTACGTACGGCGTCGGTGTTGTCAAAAGTCCGCGCCGTGCTACCACGTCCGCTTTTATGCATACCACACCTTACCAGTCGCGCTCTCTGGGCATGGCTTCAGCTAGCAATGGCACGGCGCTGGATCCTTTCTTCGAATCCTCTCACATCTTCCATCGCTGTTTCTCGGAAAGGCCACGTCGAGTCGTCACCGCGTCAGGATTGACACTGCATCTGGACGATGGAAAGACAGTCATTGATGCCACTGGCGGTCCTGCGGTCGCCTGCCTAGGGCACAATGTGCCTGAGGTAGTGGAAGCCGTAAGCCAGCAGCTGCAAAAGGTCGGATATCTTTTCTCTGCAGGACCGTATTGTGAAGACACTACGGAGCAGCTCGCAGCGCATATCCTCGATGGCCATCCCGGAGGCTTGTCCAAAGCAATCTTTCTCGGATCTGGTAGCGAAGCGACAGATGCGATGCTGAAATTGGTGACTCAATTCTGGCATGCCAAGGGCCAGCCGCAAAGACGGCATTTTATTGCTCGTCGGCAGAGTTATCACGGCAATACGCTGGGTGCTCTGAGTATCACAGGCCATGAAAGCCGAAGAAAGATATTTGAGCCATGGATGCCGGAGACTGTGTCATTTGTGGATCCTTGCGGTGCGTTTCGAGGCAAGCATGATGGCGAAACAGATGAGCAGTACCTGCAAAGACTACTTTACCAGCTTGAAGCTGAATTTGCACGACTGGGGCCTAGCAACGTTGCAGCGTTTGTAGTCGAGACAGTGGCGGGCTCGACGTTAGCTTGCGTTCCCGCGGTCAAAGGATACTTCCAAGGCGTACGAAAGATTTGCGACAAGTACGGTGCTTTGCTTGTCCTTGACGAAGTCATGTGTGGCATGGGTCGGACAGGCACAATGCATGCATGGCAACAAGAAAGCATAAGAGGCCCTGACCTGCAAATGGTGGGCAAGTCTCTAGGGGGTGGCTTCATTCCACTTTCAGCAGTGCTTGTACATCGAGACATCTTCAACTCAATAGCCTCGCCGAAGAGCGGTCTATCAGGCGGACATACCTTTCAAGCACATCCCACAGCATGTGCCGCTGCTCTAGCAGTCCAGCGCATCATACAAGAGCGGAATATTTTGCAAAATGTGCGGGATATGGGGAGCATACTCGGCAACCTGCTCCATGAAAACCTCGGTAGTCATCCTCTCGTTGGCGATATCCGAGGTCGCGGACTGTTCTGGGCAGTGGAGTTCATGCTTGATCCAGGACAGCGCAAAGAGTTTCCGCTCGATAACAACTTCTCTCAAAGGGTAGTGCGCGAGGCTTTTGCAGGCCAAGGTCTACAAGTCTTAGCAAATATGGGACACCCTGGTACTTGGAAGGTCGATTCGGTCGTGATCTGTCCGCCTTTCATTGTCACAGAGCCAGAGCTGAAGGACATTGTATGGAAACTCAAAGCAGCCGTTGACGTGGTCTCAGCGCCGTACTTAGTAGCATGATGGACTCATTTGAACGTCGTTGAGGCATCCGGAAGCGTAGCAGTCCAGTATGGCCGACCTTGAATCGCGTCTACGCGAAACTTGAGCTGGTGTAGGACCCTGAGGCTGGGCTCAGATTCTCCAGCCGTACCTCACCACGATCCTGACCATCAATCTCCGAGCTCCACCGTTCAAGAAGGTGGAATTCACTATGAGCTTCTTCTCGCTGACATGCAGATATGACTTGGTGGGAGGAAGAAGGACTTCAGTGGAACCGCGAGATCGCCGGCCAAGAGCAGGCCCGATGATCTGATTGGACGAGAGACCGAGATATTCACTCAAGAATGCCAAAAGCGGGCAGCGCAGAACGTCAGAACAAGAATTAAGCATTTCCTCGCACAACGACATAGTTAACCGCATGACCGCGGCTGCAAGACTAAGAAATCCAGCTTGTCTTTGTGCTTCACACTTGAAATTCAGACTCGAATGAGCCGAGCAATGCCGACGACCAAAGAGGAACACGACATCGCGTTCATAGAGGGCGGCTTGGATTCAGAGCTGAACGAACACGACGGGGCTTTTGAGAAACGAGTACTTCGAAAAGTCGATCGAAGATTATTGCCGATACTTGGAGCGCTGTATTGCATTGCACTTGTGGACCGGAACAATATCTCGGTAGCGAGGATTTCTGGACTGGATGAAGATCTCGCGCTGGATATTGGGAATCGGGCGAGTATAGCTCTGCTTGTGTTTTTCGTGGGATATATCATATTCGAAATTCCAAGTGCACATGTCTCCTTCATCCTTGCCTGTGGCGGGAGCTGACCAGTGATGTAGGCAACATCGTGATCCGAAGAGTCGGTCCTGCGATCTGGCTATCGGCAATCGCACTTGCTTGGGGAGCGGTCAGTCTGGGCATTGGATTTCTCCAGACGTGGGTCGAACTGGCTGTTCTCCGCGCCATCTTGGGAGTCCTTGAGGCCGGCTACTATCCTGGATGCGTCTACTTGATTGCGACCTGGTACAAGCGATATGAGCTTCAGAAGCGGTTATCGTTGTTCTTCGTGACCGCCACATCGGTGTCCGGATTTGCCAACATATTTGCTCTAGGACTGATTCAGATCTCCAGAATCACCAGTTACAAAGGCTGGCGCTGGATCTACATAATCGAAGGTGGTATCACAATGGTCGTGGCAATCCTGGCATATTTCGTTGTTGTGGACTTCCCGAGTTCGCATCGCAATCAGTTTCTTTCGGCCCAAGAGAAAGCATTTGTGGTTGCCAGATTGGCGAACGATCGTGGCACCGAACATGCCGAAAAGGTGACCTGGCGAGTGATGTGGATTACAGCCTTAGATTGGCGGGTGTGGTCTTTCTCTTTCATGTATTTCGCTGGAGCTGCAGGAATCTATGGATTCGGGCTGTTCTTGCCAATCATTCTGCGAAATGGCTTGGGGTTCTCACGAGAGCTGGCGTTCCTGCTCGCGGCATTTCCACCGGTGTTCGCGGCACTGGAGGTCATGGTCCTCTCTTGGTGGTCGGACAAGATCCGGAAGCGAGGGGTATTCGTTGTTGGCCAGGGCATTCTGGGCGTATTTGGCTTGTGTCTGACAGCGTTTCTCAAGGATCCGGTTGGCAGGTATATCGGGACATTTCTTGGATATGCAGGCGCTGTTGGGCTGGTAGTTGGGCCTTTGGCTTGGCTGGCGAACAATGTTCGGAGCGATGGCAAAAGATCAGTGGCGTCTGCTATTGCCATCATGATGTCTGGAATCAGTGGAATCTACTCTTCACTCGTCTTTCGACAACAGGTAAGTAGGGCTTACCCAGCGATAAAGGCATGATCATGATTGCTGACCATATTGCAGGATGCACCAGATTATCTGCCTGGGATAATTGCAGTGATCGCTGTCAATGTGCTTGGAGTCTCGCTGGCTACTGTGACGGTGATCGTACTAAAATTGGAGAACAGAAAAGCCGATCGAGGCGAGAAAGTGCTGGAGGGCCTGGCAGAATTTAGATATACGCTGTGAAAGGAGGAACAGTATGCAAACAAACTTATTCTTCAGACTTGATCACCAAGCTGGGAATGAACACTTCAGCCTTCGTCCAATGACTTTCTTTTTCTTGCCAATGCTTGTCATGTCCTCCTCCAAGCAATAACGCGCTCTCGAGTACCTTTCTCCTTTCTTCTGTGCCCATGCCCCGATGCCTTCATCCTCAGAGCTAAAAGCAAAGACTCTATGTCCATCAAGAGTGGGGTTGCCATAGCGGAACGTAAAGACACTGCCACTCTTGCCCTGTCTTTGGATGATGAGCGGTCGAGGCAGATCTCCCTGCAGCAGAAGAGAATGGGCAGAACCAAAATCGAGTGGCTTTTTCACAGCAGCAAGCTCTACTAGCTTGCTGTTGCGATACACGCCCACACTCACAGCCACTTGATCTCGAAGATCGCCAGTGACTTCAAGGGTGAGGTGGAACTGTTCGATGTTCCAAGGCTCGCCATCCAGCTTGTAAGCATTCTGTCGAGTCGAGTCGTAAGGCCACGAGAGGTATCCACCACCTGCCTTATCCGGATCTCCGTTTTGAACCAGCTGTGTCATGTGAAACTGTCGACCATCGTTCTTGCATTGATTGAATGGCGCGAAACAGTAAGTGAGGCTCCTGCAAGAAGGGGTCAGTTGTGCAGCATACACTAATGGCTTAGCCTTACTGCTTGATGCTCTGATGAGTCGGGTTTGTATCATCAAAGTCGTCGAAATTGAAGTTCATATAGAATATGTTCTTGCCGGCCCCGGACGCTTGAAATGGCAGTTTGGAGCCTCGGCGATAGTATTTCTAGACGTTCTGATATCTAGCTTCATTTTGGCGAAACTGAGACAACTGCCTCCCGCCTACGCCGTTGCTTCCTCCAGTGATACAGCGCAATGTGTACTGTGGTTGCGTGCCCTTTGCTCGACCGGAGAGCTAAGCCCGTTGAAAACAACAGGACGAAGCCGAACATGAGAGCCTGGGTATGGCGTTTATTGTGTCACAGATTCTGAGATCCCTGTACACCCGCTCTTGTACGATCGCGTCTTCATTTGGGCGCTGCAAAATTCATGTCGGTTCTTTTAAGCACGCTTAGGCGATAGGCTGTTCGCCTTCAGTCCAGCATTCGTAGCGCTCCCCCCAAACATCGCGGTCATGTCCCATAAGCCATGTCCCAGCCCACCAAGCAATGCAGGGAATGCTCTGGACTTCTCCATTCACAATATTGCAGATGAGAAGCTGCCCG
This sequence comes from Pseudocercospora musae, assembly GCA_001578225.1. Taxonomy (NCBI): domain Eukaryota; kingdom Fungi; phylum Ascomycota; class Dothideomycetes; order Mycosphaerellales; family Mycosphaerellaceae; genus Pseudocercospora; species Pseudocercospora musae. The sequence goes on from LFZO01000512.1 coordinate 6,727, forward strand.
TGCCTTTCATAGCGTTGGCGCTCGAGAAGCGCAAAGTACTTCTTGCACAGCGGCTTTCGCGGTTTTAACACGTTTCGAAGGTACTCAACGGCTTCCTGGATCGAGGCTCCAGCAAACGGCGAGCGCCAATTTTCGTCTACATCGTCCTGAGTGCCAGAGACTGGATTGGATAGTAGATCCGGAAGTTCGTTGATATCGTCGACAACCCAGAAATACCAAGCCCCGTTGTCTTCGTGGTTCTTCCGAAGGACCTCGTTGATCATCTGAGGTGAAAGGAGAACTTAGTCAGCGAGCTCCGTTACACCTCTGTCGGATCTTGGCAACTTGCTCTCGACGGGACATGATCCATCACGAACAAGGCGTATTTGTCGATGGTCGTATCGTCATCGTACCATGGACCCTCCCAAACTTCCTCTTCCGGCTCTTCTTCCGCCATGGCCAGGACTGAGCGCTTCGAAGATGCCTTCGCAAGTTTCTCACAATGTGCGCAGTGCAGTAGAAAACAATGCAGCTATGCGGCGTAGTTATTGTTATTATTATTATTATTCTTCTTCTTCTTATTGGGGCTTATGCAGGCGCCGACCACCCTGGAAGTCGTCTTGGAAATATTAGAAATGGAGCAAATGTGGCAGAAGCGCGCAAGTAGTGACAACTCATTCCAACCAACGTATTTGCCAAACTCCACATGCGATCTCGCAGACCTGCGCGGGATGCCAGACTTATCTGGGAATTTCCACCAGTGCCTTTGGTAATGTTCAGTTGGTCCGCCATCTTTCCAGGACTACCCAAATTTCACCTACCGTGCATAAGAATCTTTGGTCAACCCATCGCATGAAACTGCCCAGCTCCACAGACTGATGGCGAAGAGGGCACTACTGCATCTGTCAGATCCAGCAGCGCATCCGAGACTACATCTGCCTCAACCTCTACGCGGTCTCGCTTACAGGAGATTCAAGGACTTGCTGAGCCAATGGGGAAAGCTGGGCTAAGTTGTAAGGATATAATGCTCAGTTGCACATGAGAAATGCAATAACGGTTGTGTCGGAGGGAGTATCGCGGCAGGTGTGTTTGGTAAGTGAATTTACGGGCGGAAAGGAATTGCATATCTAAAAGTCAGTAATAGTAATGGGAGCGATAAAGTGGAAGACAGTGTAGGAAAGAATCATCTTGAAGAACAAACACATTATTCATTAATCTCTCTGTTGTCAACCACTGTGTCGACATGGGACATTTCAGCAGTTCGTTTACTCTCATCACATCATATAACGATCGTAGTCCTTTCATCAATCAATCAAATCCAAACTCATCTACAGGTCGGTGGTCTTGTCACTGCTTTCCCTGCTCTCCAAGCTCTAGAGCGAGCCCAAAAGCGCATCAAGAGTATCCTGAAGGCCATCGATGAGGCTCTGAATGGTATCGGCGGCGCCGCCGGTGGCGGTCTCCAAAGTGTCCTGGAGACTGGAGATTGTTGCTGTGATGGAGGAGATGATGCCGGAGATTTGGCGGGCTATGGAAGGGATTTGTGTTAGTGGTGGTGCTGGGTAGTGGATGTGGAGGATGTATCTTACTTTCGATTTGGTGGTACTCTGGTTGTGGGACCGCGGCGGCATTTATGGCAGTAAGGCCCATGAGGGAGACGATGACTGCCGCGAACTTCATGTTGATGGTAAGGGGTAAGGGTTGTTGGTGTTGATGTTAGAAGTGATCGTTTTTTGTGTTGATGAAATCGAGTTGCTGCTGCTGGATGCTTTGTTGTAATGCCGGAGTTTCACGGTCTTCTTATACCTTGCTCTCTCGCATCAGAGGCCTACGGATCATGATGCTGAAGAGATCTCTCGGGTGAATCGATACATCTATGCGACGTCATATGAACATCTAATCCTGGTTGGCATGAATGTTCTGTGGCACTGGGAGCGGAGAGCGAAATTGTTTCAGATGGAAAAGTATTGCTGTCCACTGGATAGGATGTCACTGAGGTCAAAGCGTAGGAGGTGTCTCAGTTGGAAGCGTGAAGACTAGGGATGTTGTCACTGACGTCAATAACGACGATATCTACGTAAGTGACAGATTGACTGTCAGTGACGTTAATTGTCAGTATCGTAATGCCTAAGGCACGATTTAGACGTTAGCTCTATGTAATAGTATTAAGTGAATACTCGTAGATATAGCTAAATACTACCCTAATAGACAGCTCTTAGTATCTATAGACCTATAGCGACTACCTAGGCGCTAGTCAGATGCGTAGAGCTACCTATAATGCTATAGAGCCGCTAGCAAAGAGGCACTACTAACAATAGGTTAACTACAACTCGAATGTATATAACGAGTATCGCTAATACTAAGTTAAGTCGATTAGTATACTTTCTAGTAACAACGCTAGTAAAAGTAATTAATACGATAACGACGGAGCCTTCTTATTAGTCTATAGCTTTCTATATAGCTCTAAAAACAGCCCTTTCTAGCTAGCCTATATCTATTACTTCTATCCTTTATATGCCTATCTAATATTATATAATATACGTATCCTTCCTACTATAGTTAGCGTACTTTAGCCCTATTGTTACTAACCGTTAGTATCACATTATTAACGTTAATGATAGTGTTAGTGACGTTACTAACGTTAGTCGTCAGTGACAGCTTAACACCCCTAGTGAAGACAAGCATTTCTCCACATGTCGTGCTAGGCACGTGCTTGTGACAGCGAAAAATGGTTGTGGTAGTGCACGGACCTCCCAAAGAGGGTTGTTGAAGATCATCTGAATCTTGGCTGAGGAGCCCACATACCAGCCTCTTACCGAGATGAATATCCCCAAAGTGGAAGACGCGGTCGTGATTGATGTCTTTGCGTAGATCTACCAAGATTGTGGGGTTGAGTTGTTTGGTCGAGCGGGCCGTTGATGGTACAGGTCAGACATTGTCGCAGATAGCGATGCGAACATCTCTACTGCTTTCATTCTGACATACACGAGAGTACTGTCCAACATTCTGAAACAAATGACGTGCGCCTCACGTGCAAATACGCCCGTCTGTGATGCAGCACGTAGGAGACGGACAGCAGCAGGTTTGACGTTGGCATTATGTGCGACACCGCAGCAAAGCCTTCGTAGTATGCTGACGAGCAATTCTGCCAGTCCTAATCGAGCAATCGGCAGCTCCATCAGCTCGTGCGCAGCTGGTGTATGCAACGCCTAGGCTGAAGCGAATCTTCGCTCATCGTAGAAGCCCTCGCCTATCTGTGCATCGTGAGCCACATGGCCATGACTGTCAGATCGGATCATCGTTGGCGCAAGGTAGATCAGAGGTACAACGTAGAAAAAGCATGATCTGACGAGGCTGGACAGACGTTGAATTGGAGGAGATGTTTCAAAAAAGATTGCCGTGATCCGACTGGGTGATGCTTGATTCAGCTACTGCCAAGGAACGTCTACGAACGACCATCGCTACCAGATTTTGTTCTTGTACGTGGAAGTCCGGTTTCGTCGAGCTAGCAGCACTGCTGTGTTGAGGCCCAGGACTGATGGACATGCATTTGCATCGGGGCATCTTCTGAAAAGAAGCAGATTTGCGTTAGCCTTGAATTGCTTGCAGTGGGCAATGGGTAGAAGGACAAGCAGACACTTTCTGCTACTTTGGTCCCAGGATGGCAGTTTTATTGACAGTTAATTTTCGACCAGCTAGTCTGTACAGATCCCGTAACTTTTGACCTGTTGGCAGCAAAACGTATCCCAGCACTATGCTCATGTGGAAATATGGGCTTTTGGAGTCCCGAGAGCGATTGTTATGGCATTGAGACACCTCTTGAATGAAGCCTTGGAGAGCTCAGACACTCCTCGACGACCACACTTCTGAGCTTGTTTCCAAGCGGTCTCTCCTGCTTCTTTGTGTGTGTTTGCGGTCAATATCTCACGGCCGCGGCGCGGAGTGCGGAGAGCGTCAGCAGCGCTGGCCGGTTGCGATTCCCAGATGTCTCAGGCTGGCATGAGTTGATCGCAGCCTTGCAGCCTGCTTGCGCAACACCACTCCCAGTCGAGACATGTGCCTGACGAGGCTATTCTCGCAGTCTTTGTGTGCTGGCGGAGAGCTCAACGGCAGTGCATGAGCTCAACGGCAGTGCATGAGCTCAACGGCAGTGCATGAACGAAAGCACTCGACAGGTCGTTCTTGCCTGCACTTTCCCTGGTTTGGTTTGCTTCACTGTGAACTGAAAGCGGGCCGCAGCGGCTTCCCGGCTATCTGAAAACGAACATATATTTTCGACATGACCTGCGACTTTGCACCACTCGCCAACGTGAAGCCCAGCTCAAGCATGGCCGTCCAACGCTATGGCCTCGGAGAGCCACTGATGCTCGAGAAGATAGACAAGCTGTTTGCGTGCGGCGTCGGCGAGCTGGTCGATCTTCCACAGATTGTTGTGGTCGGCGATCAGTCTTCGGGCAAGAGCAGTGTTCTTGAAGGTCTTATTAAGAAACCACTGCCGCGCGACAGCGGCCTATGCACGCGCTTCGCCACTCAGATTGTCTTCCGCCGCGCGCCCACCTCCAAGATCGAGGTCTCGATTCTTCCATCTCGAGATGCAAAGCCCGACCATGCCACGCGAGCGAGAGCATGGGGTAGAGTCGTGGAGACGCTCGGCTTGAAGGCCTTCGTCAAGATTATGGACGAGGTTCATGAAGTGATGGGATTGAAGGCTGATAGCAGCGACACGAATGACAGCGCAACAATCGTAAACAGGCCACCGACATTCTCAAACGATGTACTGCGACTCGAGATCTCCGGACCAGGTCAAGAGCACTTGAGCGTCATTGATGTGCCCGGCATCTTCAAATCTACGACATTTGGACTCACCACCAAGACCGACATCGACCTGGTGCGCAACATGGTGAAAGGCTACATGGACAACCCACGTTCAGTAATGCTCGCGGTCATCCCAGCTAATGTGGACGTTGCAACGCAGGAGATCCTCGAGCTCGCTAACGACTCTGATCCGCATGGTGATCGCACTCTGGGTGTACTCACGAAGCCAGATCTGGTTGACAAGGGCGCTGAGCCGCGCGTCGTTGACCTCGTTGACGGTCGGACGCGTCCTATGAAGCTTGGGTGGCACATCATCAGAAACCCAGGACAGATGGAGATGGCAGATACTAGGTTGGACCGCGACGCGTTGGAGGCGAATTTCTTTCGCTCACAAGCCCCATGGAGCACTATCGAGAAGGACAAAGTGGGCATTGATGCCTTGCGAGTGCGACTCAAGGATGTATTGTCGTCGTTGGTGAAGCGAGAGTTCCCCAAGGTGCGTGGGGGGCAATGCTTCACGAAAGGCCTCTGCTAACGCGATGCAACAGGTGAGGTCAGAGATCAAGAACAGGCTGGAGAAGCGGAAAGAGCGAATGGAGGCTCTTGGCCCAGAACGCGCCGACTCCAGCGACCAGCGCGCCTTTCTCACCAAACTCGCGACGCGCTTCCAGCGCCTCGTCTGCCTAGCCCTGTCGGCGAACCATGGCGCCGACAATGCCTTCAGTTCGAGTTCGGCACTGTGTATCGCGCCTGCCGCAATGAACAGAATGAAGGTGAGCATCACCCGAGCAGAATCGGACGTGGCCTTTGCTGACTGACCGGCTCACATGAATAGTCGTTCTCGGATGAGATGGCCGAGCATGGCCGCTCGCACCGCAGACGGCACTGCTGTCTCGAGCGCATATTCGAGAGTCAAATGCTAATCTTGCCGCAGGTACTACAAGGTCACCCGCAAGACCTTCGTCGACACCGTCTGCAAGCAAGCGACCAATCACTACCTCCTCACGAGTGACCAGAGCCCACTTGCACTGTTCTCTCCGATCCTGGTTGGTCAAATGTCTGAGACGGAACTCGAGGAGATTGCTGGCGAGGTGCCAGAGGTGAAGCGCAACCGCACTCAGCTCAAGAAGGAGATTACGAGCTTGGGGGAGGCTGTGAAGATCCTGGCTCGCGCTTGATTTGACTCTGTTCTTTAATGGCGACGAAGCGATTGCATAGAATGTCCAGCGTTACGTGAGCGAGACACGTTCTGGAGGGTCCGTAGCTGAGATCTCATGGAAGTAGAATTGCATATGCTCACTTGCTCTCTTTTCGCTTTCCATGCCTGGCACTGGTTTCGCACACCGTGATTCTCCAGTATCGTAGACTCGCGGAGTCATTGGTCTTCTCACTCCACTCGAGTGAACTTTCAATTGCTCAAATCTCCCACGTCGCCTCACTTTGAAATCTGCTTTACGGCATCGCGTTCCGTTTCAGCACACTGACCATGATACCACAAGCTAGAGTGACTGCTCTCGTCTCTCAAGTTCCTCTTGGAGCTTCCATAGCTGATGTGAGACATGATCGCACTTGCATATTCTCACTTGCCATTTTCTCCCTTCAGCTTCCAAATGCTTTCTAGGAATCCGGCTTGCACGCTGAAAATCAGAGCGACGGACTCAGTATTCTCTCCAGCCAACGATAGTGAACCCATGTTCGATCACATGGGGGATGTCGCTCCACTTTCAATTCTACTCCAGGCCATCAACCCTTTCCACCTCACCCCATTGGCATGGAGATCACTATTCGGAATCATGCCATTCAACCCATCTCCTCTTCCATCTCTTCGCTATCAACACCGTCCATCCCCTCCTCAGTATAGATCAATCTCCCAATCCTTCCCTTTCGACCCCAATCAAAGTGTTCTACACCCATAAACCTCACCGTACGATATGCTCCAAAGAACAGAGCCGTGTTCAGCACACACGTCAGAGCTATCGCGAGTCCGAGGCGGCTGATATACTGTCCAGCTTGTGAGAACGTCGTAGCTGATGTGGAACGGAGAAGTGCGGAAATTGGACCTCCGCCGAAGGGAAGGTAGAAACGTGACACGGCCGCGTTGTTTACAGTGATTGCAGTCGCGACCGATCTTGCCATCAAACTTTCGAATGGTAGACATATGATTCTTGAGAAGAATTCATCAATGAATTCTGCTAGGATTTGTGCGGGGAGATGCGCGAGGGCTGTACTTCGATGTATCGGCCATTTCGCAGTCCGGGCTATTGGGATGATGGTATCGTTCTCGTAGCCTTTTGCTCGAGTTGGCCGTCGTTCGCGAGTGGTCACGTTCCAGCCTGTCCATTGCAACATCCGGTGGCGGAGGGTATAGAAGTAATGCATGAGGCTGCCGAAGACGTCTTTGCGTTTTGGAATTGGAACGTTGCCAATTTCTTCTGTGATTGGCGGGTAGCGGAAATCGGTGAGGAGGGAGAAGATTGGGATGTCGTAGTCTACGATGTCGTAGTGGGTTGATTTGTGGAGGAGCAGGAGGACGGCGGGTGATGTGAGGGAGCTGAAGATTCCGAGGTTGGCGAGTGGTTTCCAGCCGTACTTGTGGAAGCTGTCTGGATGCCAGGGGATAAATGTGGTCCAGGATGGGAAGAGAGGAAGTACTGGTGCGAGACCGAGCTGTTGTGCGCAAGCGTAAAACTCCATTGGAAGTAGGAAGATGTCGATTGCCAAGGCCAAGCTTTCGAAGAGGATGTTGGTGGCGGTATACATGTTCTGCCTGACTTTGCGCGTGATGCCTTTCCTTCGGAGAACTGCATTCTGCAATGCGCCCGTCAATTGTTCTCCGATTAGGAGTAGAGGTATTCTGATGCAGGTATGCGCAATGGTGTCGCCCAGAGCAGGAAAGCGAGTCGCCAGAGACCATTTCGCGCCGCCTCGCCACATGGCTGTCCATTCTGTGCTCAAAATTTCGGCCATATCTCGGGAGGAGTCGTAGTAGCCTATCTGAATGCGTTGCCTGAAAGCGTCGGTCCAGAGATGGCTGAAGAACCTGATAGGGATAAAGACATATTCGAGAAGGTCGCCTCGCTCGTGCTCCTTATGCAAGAGCTCCTGGCGATGCTTGTGGATATATTTGAAGCGAAGCTCATTAACTTGATCCACATGATCCTTCCTTTCTACTATACCGACCAGAGCTAGTACTTCATTTTGAGCCTTTCGCATTTCTGCATTGAAGACGCCAATCTCAGGATTGATAGGTCTCCCCTTGGCATCATACCGCTGCCTCGCGCCATCTTCCTCTGCCACAGAAGAACTCTCTGGGAATCCATTCGAGCCTGTGGGCTCCTCCACAACTGGTTCGAAAGCCGAGCGACCTAGGGCCAAGCGCGTAAGAAATTGTCGTCGGCCCATTCCTGAGATAGTATCATCTTGATATGGCCACAGTCATCATACGCCAAGCCACATCGAGTATTGCGAGCAGCCTCAGCGGATAGACCCTCAGAAGTGCTGTGTGAGCATTTGCATGTGTTGAACAGAAACTATCGAGGTCGCGTGAGAATAAGCTTCGACATTGAGTAGTCAGCATGCGGCTCTGCGGGTGTCGGCGCATCGGCATCTGCAAGAAAGTCTAATCCCAAAAGTCCGCGATGGCATTTCTCAAGCTTTGGTTCGCCTTCGAGAAAAAGTTCGACTTTCTGCATATTCGCAGCATGTCGTCGTTCTTCACTAAACCCGCTTCCCAAGTCAAGCGGAAACGGGCGGCAAACGATGCTCCAGCTCGATCCCTGAAAAGAGCTGCCACACAGTCAGCGCGAAAAGTCCGCGACGAATCCATAAGCGGCAGCGACGACGAGGACAATGAGGGCCAAGCTGGGGGCGGTGGAGACGATTTCTTCGGGGAGGAGAGTGAGGATGATGAATTGCAGGGTCTGGATCCGGCGGCGAGAAGAATCAAGCTGGCAGAAAGATATCTGGAGTCGACCAGACAGCAAGTCATTGACGAAGCTGGGTTCGATGCTGCAGAAATTGACAAGGAGTTGCTGGCGGAGCGTATGGGAGATAGACTCAAGGAGGAGACAGCAGAGACAAGAGGGAAATTATATCGCTGGATCTCACAGGACTTTGACTGGACGAAAGCTGGCCGAGCACAATTTCGGCATCATCAGAGAGCTGTCACAGGTGTAGCGATAGTAGGAGACTACGCGTACACCGTTGGGAATGACATGATATTGGTCAAGTGGCGACTTCCCGCTGCGGATCTAGAGCCAGGCAGGAGCCGAAAGCCACAGAAGGTGGCCGTGAGCAGATCTTTCGGCAAGAGGCGGGATGAGAAGGAAATGCATACCAAGGCGATTCGATGTGTCGCAGCAAGCCAAGACGGAAAGTTCGTGGCGACAGGCGGACTTGACAAGAAGCTGATAGTGTGGGATGCTTCGACACTAAAACCTCTCAAAGTGTTCAGCTACAACTCGCACCGAGATTCAGTGGAAAGTCTAGCGTTCCGAAGAGGAACAAATCAGTTATTCAGTGCAGGCCGAGACCGAAATGTGAAGATTTGGTCTCTAGACGAGCTCACGTACGTCGACACCTTGTACGGACATCAGGATTCGGTGGTCGACGTTTCGGCCTTGGCGCAAGAAAAGTGCGTGACCGTGGGTGCGAGAGACCGGACTGCGCGCTTGTGGAAGGTGGTCGAAGAGTCACAACTTGTGTTCCGAGGTGGAGGTGCACCGAAGTCGAAATCTAAATCTGCCCGGAAAGATGGCACGGTCGAGCTCTTGAACGATGATCCAGCATACGAAGGCTCAATGGATCGCATAGCTTGCTTAGACGACGAAAATTTCATTACTGGCTCCGATAACGGCTCCCTCTCGCTCTGGAACATCCACAAGAAGAAGCCAGTGTTCACATACCCACTGGCGCACGGCATCGATCCTCCTTTACCTCTGGCGAAACTAAGCGCAGAGGAAGAGCCCCCCGAAGACGCGGAGAACAAGCCTACGCCGAGGTGGATCACTGCACTCCGAGCGATACCTTTCTCGGATGTTTTCGTGACCGGAAGCTGGGATGGATATGTCAGAGTGTGGAAGATCACATCCGACAAGCGAAGAATAGAGTCCTTGGGTCGACTCGGTCACATCGACAGCTCGGTAGACAGTCTGCTTGATGAGTTTGGAGTCAGCGCCGGATCACTCGCAAACACCGCTCTACAAGACATTACAGACGCTACGCAGAAGCAAGGCATAGTTGAAGGCATCATCAATGATCTGGCTATAGAAGATCGTGGCGAGAGAGCAAAGGACGGCATTATCGTCATCGCGGCTGTGGGTAAAGAGCACAGACTCGGCAGATGGAGGGAATTCGAGGACGGCAAGAACTACTCTGTCCTTTTTGAGATACCAAGGAAAGCCGCTGAGAAAGAACACGATGATTCGTCATCCGACGCAGCTTTCCACAGCGCGAAGGAAGATGTCGATAGCTAGCACAGATACCGTAGCAACGCTACCTCGGCGGCATCAAACGGTGTGTATCCCTGCGAATTTCATCTGGTCCACTCCGGGCTCTTGTAGCGCTATGGACTGAGCGAGCTTCTCCATCCATTTGCGCATTCCGAACATTGAATGATCGGTATCACCAGATCCCACCTCTCTGGACTGCGAAAATCGCTTATAAGAATGATCGGCTCCTTAAGAGACCTTTGTGGTAGCCTTGTGTGCCTATGCGTCCTATCGAGGCAAAAGCCTTTCGGTGAGCCAACACTTGCTTCTTGCAGGGTCCATCGGTGAGCAGTGTATATGCGAGGTCCAAGACCAACCAAATAGATACGATGCGCTGAGCGACCGCTTCCGGTCATTCAAGACGACAACTCTTCTATCATGTCCTGGCGGAGGATGCGTTTCAGCTCGTCATCTGGCTCATTACACGAGTAAAGGTGATGACCTCGACCTGGACTGCATATAACGAGAGTGGCTACTTCCTGAGGCGGCGAAAGTGTCGAACCTCTGCCCAATTCCCAAAGGCTAGACAGGTCTGCGAAGCCAACCCTCCGGTTAGTCCCTGAGACAACCGACAATTTTTGCAAGCCTGATACATGTGAGTCCTCGCTGGGCCTATGGCTCAGCAAGGTGCCAAGGATGGTAACAGCCTTAAGTATGGCAAGGAATCTTCTTTTTCTGAAGTAAAGCAAGTCGAGTACCTATATACTCCTCAGCTTGCCACAGAAGATACAGCATACTCCGTCTTCAAGGGATCTGGCAAGGGCCACCCCTCCGACAACGAAAATTCAAACCCTCGAAAAGCGTTTTGCTCCATCAAATTCATCGGAGACAAAATGGATGCCCGATCCGCAAAGGCCAGTGTCGATGCCGTCAAAGCCAGGCTCGACCCAGAAGCCGAAGACATCAAGGACTTTGATGAAGCTCGTCGTGCTTTCACTCCAGAAATGGCCCAGGATATCTACAACAAGAAGGGCGATGCCGCTATTAAGGGTGTTGCTTGCTTCAATAAGGGATACTGACTCTAGAACAATAGCCCATATTTGGCACCTGCGAACATAAACTTCAAGTGGGATATGTACCACTCCGACTATGATTGCTTTGAGCTCTACTACCCTGGTGCTGTCGTCCACAGCAAAGGTCGCGGTGGATATGAGAATGTAAGTTCGATACTTTACTCTTGTTCATGGTGATGCATGCTGATTTCCCTGTCATCGACAGCTTACGTCCTACGGTGTCCGAATTCCCCAGGTACTTACCATTGCTAGACGTCAGGCTGCTTGGTTTCCTCTGTTTGGCTCTGGGTTCGGTTACAAGACTTTCCTTACACTTGGTAGTGGTTGGGAATAGATGGAATGGATAGATAGATAGAAACGGCCCTTCTCCTCAGCTTCAGGTGTTAATGGGGTTTCTTAAAGCTCGTGATTTAATCTCTTTTCATGACGTCTCCTAAACATGCAGCAGGGACACTAACGGGCTAGGCTGCGGCAATAAGCTTCACCAAAGAGCACCAGCGATGTCGGCATGACGCATCCACGCTGCCAGAGCTATTTCGTTAGGACTGCATCGCTATTCTTCGCGTCTTCGGCATAGAACCACCACAAGTGACAGTCATCATCGCAACCCTTGAGTGTTCTTACATGTACCTTGAACCTTTGAACTAGGCGTAATCAACACCAACACCAACCTCGGCCAATACCAGTTACTGAAGATGTCTCTAATCACTCGGAACGATCATATCAACACCCTCAAATCTCACTACCCATGGCTCCAATTCCCAATCATAACCTTAGCTCCAATGCGCCACTACTCAGGACCCGAAGCAGCTTTATCAGTCACTTCAGCCGGTGGAATAGGTTTCATGAATTCCCAATTGACGAAGGAAGCTTTATTCAAAGACTTAAGTGAAGCGAGAGATCTCGTCAAGAATAAACACTTAACTCTATTAGAGACTGAGTCTGAGCTGCCTATCGGACTCGGTTTCCTACTCTGGGCTGTCAAACTCTCTGACGCTATTGAAGCTGTGGAGAAGTACAGGCCTGTGGCGGTTTGGTTGTATGGTGGCCATGGAGGTCAGAAGGAACTTGATGAGTGGAGCGAGAAGTTGAAGAAAGCGTGTCCTGGGGTGAAAGTTTGGGTTATGATCGGGACTTTGCAAGAAGCTAAAGAAATCATGGCGAGTTCGTGTCCACCTGATGTGATAGTCGTACAAGGTTCAGAAGCAGGGGGCCATGGAAGAGCGACTGATGGATCGAGTTGGACGACGCTGTTACCTGAAGTTTCGGAAGTGGTGCAGGACAGATTACCTTTGTTCGTTGCAGGAGGAATTGTTGATGGAAGAGGCGTTGCCGCGGCGTTGGCGATGGGTGCGGTGGGAGTTGTAATGGGAACGAGATTTTTGGCTACTGAGGAGATCAGAATCAGTAAAGGGTATCAGCAGCATGTGTTGGACGCTGAGGATGGGGCAAAGTCGACGACGAAGACTTTGTTGTGGAATCATTTGAATGGGGTGTATGGGTGGCCGAAGTGGTTGATGCCAAGAGGAATCATTAATAGGAGTTTTACGGATCAGCAGGCTGGGGTGTCGTTCGAAGAATTGCAGAGGTTGCATGATGAGGTGAAGAAGAAAGGCGATGCGGCTTGGGGCGATGAGGGTAGGACTGCGACTTATGCTGGTATGGGTGTTGGTCTTGTCAAGGAAGTCAAGCCGGCGGCAGCTGTTGTCGAAGAAGTTCGAGCCGAGGCTTTGGCTATAATACGTGGTCTAGCGGAGGTCAATTCGAAGTTGTAGTTTGTTGGCATCGTTGTGGCAGCCCCAATCGGCTATAGCTATGACCATGAAGAGCACGATCGAGGTCAATCTTGATGTGCTCTCATAAGTATCCGCCAACGCGCTGCTGCCAGGGCAAGGAGCCCTCACCATTTCGTCGATCAGCAAAGATCGGACAAGATGGAGAGCACCTGTTGTAGTCGACTTGTTTGTTCGTCGTCGCTGATCTTGCTGGACTGGCTTATTGATCTTGATCCGGCGTCTCTCTTGAGTCTTCATCGGCCCCTGGCTCGCCTGTTGGGCGCCATGAGCACTAAGCAGCCATCAGAGCTCATTATATCTGTGGTTGAACTCGAGCTTCTCGATTGCTGAGACCACTTTGGAGAGTTCTTGAGGCTGTGGTGGACGCAGATACATAGCAGAGGAGAAGTAGACGGGGCAAGGTTTGCCGTCTGCTTATTGCTGTATTCAAAATGATGCGCCATGCTGCGGAGATCGCTACATTTCCGAGTAACCACTGTTTTGCCGTAGACCTACCTATACCATACAAATTTAGTGGCAATCTAGGGACGGAACGAAAGCCTTTCGTACCTCTATCCACTCAGGTCCTCTAGTAATAATTAGGGTTAAGAACGAGGCTAATTCGGAAGCCGTTATCGAGCTATCGCTATACTAAGAGTCTCTAAGCGAGCGTAGAAGCCTTCTTCGAAGAAGAAGGAAGCTCTTACTATATAACAACTAGCCGCTAATATTAATCGAGCTACTAAGAGACGCCGAGAGCCGACTATTAAGTTAAGTAAAGGATCTAGTAATACTAACGACGAGTTACTAGCTAAGATATAGTAAACGTAGCCTTCTAGAGTAGATAATAACGATAATATATCGGCTAAAGAAGAAGATAAAGCTATAGAATAAGAGCGAGAGGTCTTCGAGTACGTATTATAGTAGACAATAGTTAATCTAGGCAATCTACGGTTACTACTATCGAGTAAGTACTATCCTCGCGAGATAACCGATAAGAGCGAGTCCTATAGCGAAGATGTCTACGATTAGTACGCTAACTAGCTTATAACTAGCTCTAACGACGACGACTATAAGTTAGCTAGCTTAGAGATAGTTGCCTCTATAGACAAGATTAAGAGTAAATACTACTTCTATAGTACTAGTATTAAGAAGGGCAATTTCTAACGTATATATAATATACTATCTTCTTAGTATTCTTAAGGCAAGAAGGGCCTTAGATTAGACTTTAGGTTATTAGTTAAGCGCCGGAAAATAGTATCTATTAAAGAGCCGCTACTCTATAGTATAGGTAGAGCCTTATAGAGCCGTCGTAACCGGCAAACTAGACTTCGTACAATAGCTACGTAGTAATAACTAGACGCTCTACGTACGAGCTAGGCTAAAGTTAAGGATTAATCTAATAGCTCGGAAGCTAAAGCTAACGACAATAATGCCGCTTTAGTTAGCTTACTATCTAATTAACGATACGAGTTAGTAAAGCGATAGCCTTGTAAGAATAGATACTACTAGAATAAGGGTAGGTTATACTAGTTTAGTAGTCTAGATAGAGTAGAAGATTACTACAAGATCTATCCTAAGATTACTACTTAGTAGGTTAAAGGTATAAGAGATAGCCGCCTATCGATTAACGATCTAGGCTCCGTACTAGTATTAAAGATATAGAAGAATAGGGATAGATAGCTTATTAATCCGTTTAAGACTCTATAGATAACTAGAATAGCTACTATTAGCTCTACAACCCCTATAGTAATCTATAACTACTATAGAGAGTAATAACCGGCTCTATAGAAGCGTTCTCGTAGATCTAGTCCGCTAGCGGCTTCTAGTCTAACTATTGGACTACTATTAAGTCTAATTCTAGGTTCAATCGCTTCCTATTAATCGCATATAGCGGATATAGAATTAATAGGCTTCTTTAGCTAGTTGCGTAAAGAATTAAGTAGTAGCTAGAGCGAGAGATACGTATAGATATCTAATATTAAGCGTATCTTCGCTAAAGAGGGTAACTTCTTACTTAAGTAGCTATAGAGGATTAAATTAGACCGTTAGGTTACTACTAGACTTAAAGAAGAGCAATATAATCGCTTTATTACTATAGTAAAGCGATATATAGTTACTTAAGTCCGTAAGTAGCGTCTTAGTCGTATTAACGAGTCGTCTAACGGCCTATTCTACAATTAGTACTATTTTAGTATAGAAGCGAGGTAGGGATAGATTTCCGGTTATAGGTTAGTAGTTTAATAGCTAAACTTCGGCTTAACTAAAGTCGCTTCTTATTCTACTAATACTACGTATTTTTATATAGTATAAATTAGAGGTATATTAGATAGATATAGTCTCGGCTCTCTATACTTATAAGAATAAAAAACAATGCGTTATAGTATTGCGCTAGTATCGAGTTGAAGTTATTAAATTTAGCTCTTTAAATCTAGACCCGTAAAGCTAAACCGCCGAGTAGAAGCCGAAATTTCGGTAGTCTTAGTATAGAGTAAGCGCTAGAAAGTCGCGAACTTCTAATATATTACTAGCGCTATATCTTTATAATAACTATATATTTTTTAAAATAGATAACGGAAGGTTACTTAGCGATACTAATAGTATTGTTTTCTACTAAAGAGATAATATAGACGTATTATTATAGTATAGTAGTAATGCCCTATTAGTCGTTATAGATTCGGGCTTCGTAAGCGGATCCTCTCTAGATTGCGACTCGATTACGATACAAATATAGCGATATACTAACGGCGCTAATTTAAATAGTCTCGAAGTACCGCTAGTAATTAAAATAATTGCGAAACTACTAAATTCTAGGCTCTTCTATCGTAATAGCTACCTATAGTATATTAGAGGTATACTAATTAGGTATTTTTATAGATTTAACTAATTTCGAGTAGATTGTAGATAGTTAAGACGATAAAGAGATTATCGCTATACTACCGCTAAGAGGCGTAGAAGGATATATCGATACTTCTACTATATCGCCTTCGTTAGCTTATTCGAGAAGCTTATCGCTATAGCTAGTATTACTAGATCCGTAGTATATAGAAGCGATTATAAAGGACTATACTACTAATACTACGCGTACTATAGTAGAAGAAATAAGATAGGAAATAGAAGAGTTAAAAGGACGTATTACTAAGCTAGAGATAGTTATCGGTATAAGCGAGTCTTTAAAGAACTAAGTATTATAATTAGTGTCTCTAACCTATCTTCTAAAACTACGCTTCTACGTTATCTTATATATTTAACTCGTTTACTACGTACCTTAAAATGTGCTTATAGGCGGCTACGCGTACCTACCAAGTACGAGCGAAGCTTTCGCACTCCGTAGAGCTAATAGAATACCGCCCTCGTTATCGTATTAATTACTTTTACTAGCGTGTTCTTAGGAACACTATACTAATTAACTAGAATATATTAAGCTAGGCTTAAGAAAGTTAGGCTTAAGCAAGTTAGGCTTAAGCAAGTTAGGCTATCTTAAGCCTTATAATAATAAGTAAGCTATTAGTACCTACTAAGTAACTTATACTAAATAGGCTTGTTAAAAGAAACGTTAGACTAACTACATACTCTTACTATAAGCGATCGCAATTATAAGCGGCTTACCGCTCATAATCGCGATCTATACTTATAGCTATATAGTAGTTAGTTAGAGTAAGTATTAAGTAACTAATAACTAAGACTAATTAGTAAAAAGAAATAGCCCTTCCGAGAGTCGAACTCGGGTTACTCTAGTATAAAAGAGATAGTCTTAATCGAGCATAACGTAAGTATATAGATTGTAGCTACTCTTACGTATTATAAGCTTAGGACTCTTATCCGCTACTTAGTAGCGGTTATAGACCCGAGCCTCTAAGATAGTCCTTAAATAGCTACGCCCCGTTACTATACTATAGAGCGTACTAAACTACTATACTAAAGAGCCTAATTGGATAATAGTAAGGCTATATAGTTTGTATATTATTAATAGTATACAAAAGTAAGGTAGAAAGTAAGTGTAATAGAGTAGGCGTAAGTCTATATTCAATTTTCCAAGTAGTTTAAACTATAACATTTCTATAATTCGATAATCAATTAATTAACCGATTAACTATTTATCTAATCGTTTATCTAACCGAAGTCTTCCTCTTCCTTATTACTATTCTAGAAGTCCTATATACCTATTAACGTATCTAGATCGTTTAAGGCCTATGCGGCTATTATATAGCCGCGCTAGCGTTAGAACGCCTCTAGAGTAGTATCGCGCGCTATCTACTCTTCTACTTTCTATACATTTCGTATACGATCGAGAGCTTCTTAGCGGTCGGTTTCAATCTAAGTATGCCTATCCTAAAGGCCTTATTAGAAGGCGACTAGGAAGTTATTAAGGTATAGGAGCTAGTTTGTCTACATCTAACGTAGTTAAAGCTAGACCTTATTATCGATACTATCGTAAATAATGCGGAGATATCGATAGCGGAGATCTATACAATATTGATCTAGGTTCTACGTCTTTAGTAAAAGTGTCTTACCTTCGAGAGAGAAGATAATATACTAGATAGTAAGCGGGCTATAGCTATAAGCATTAGGCTACTATGTTACCTCGTTATCTATAGTTTCGACGTATCTCTAAGTGCCTAGTTGTAGCTAACTAGTATACTATACATATAGAAAGCAAGATAGTAGATCGGTAAGCGTAACGATAAATTAACCTCCGAGAGGTCCGATAGTACGCTTACTATCGAGACTACCTTCTATATTCTATATACGTATAGTACCTATACTCGGATTAACCTCTATAGCAATCAAGTAGGAGGCTAAGTAGGATATAGCGGCGATAGGCCCGGTTACTATAAAGCTAAGTTAACTAAGATACGAGAGTAACGTATTAGTATTATACTAATACTACTACCGAGTATCGACAACCTAATTAGTATCCTACTACTCCTTAGAGATAACCTTGTTATTAGATACTACTAGAAAGCCAAAATCCTTAATAACCTAAGTCGCTATTCGAAGTATAGCGATTGCCTACTTCGTACTATAGTTAATCTTATCGTACTATACTATCTCTTAACCTTTATATATTAGGGAGATGAATTAGTAACCTTATAGAGGATAGGCGCTTAAGCGTATAATTCTCTCGATGTCTTATACAAAGTACTAGGTATTATCGTAGTCCTTGTCGCCTAGTTTAGGATATAGAGCTATACGTATATAGGACTTGAATATAATAGGAAGTACCGCCCGCTA
Organism: Pseudocercospora musae; assembly: GCA_001578225.1. Taxonomy (NCBI): domain Eukaryota; kingdom Fungi; phylum Ascomycota; class Dothideomycetes; order Mycosphaerellales; family Mycosphaerellaceae; genus Pseudocercospora; species Pseudocercospora musae. The sequence goes on from LFZO01000512.1 coordinate 25,033, forward strand.
CTTAAATAGGAACTCTATATCCGGATTAATACTTAAAGGATAGTTACTATAGACCTACTCTTTACTAAACTCTATAGCAAGATCTATAATGTCGTATAGCGGATAGTTAGAAGGATATTCCTATATAATTGCGAGATACTACTTACGACTAGTAGTAGTATCTCGCTTAGATCGATAAAGTGCCTCTATCTTAAAGACCTAGTAGAAGACATCTTCTACTTCTTAGTCCTTATTAAAGATACTAAAGCGATAGAGCTAAGAGTAGAACGATTTAGTAAAGGTAAGAACCTTATCGGAGCGATTATCTAAGTCCTTCTTAGGAAGTGCTAGTTCAAGGTTAGTACGACGATAAGTATAGGTTACTAGCTCGATATCGTTAAGGTCTATTCGTAGGGGTAGAGCTACCGGTATACCTACTACCGGTATACCTATAGCCGCTAGATCTACTAATAGAGCGGCTAATAGAGCGGCTAATAGAGCGGCTACTAATAGAGCTACTAGTAGAGCTAGCGACGATATAGCAATATGCTCGGTAATAGAAGGGTTACTATAGATAGAGATTAGACGTCTAGCTTGAATAGAAGGCACCGGAGGATTAGTATCTCGAAGCTATTACTATACTTGTCGCTCCTAGTCCTATAGTTACCGAATAAATAGTTAATTATTAATTATAGCCTATCGCTCGCGCTATACGTAGGAATAGTACTAAGCTTTAGGTAGTACTAGCCTAACGTCGGAAGCTAGAAAGACCTAACTAGAGCCTAGAGGGTAGCCCTAGACCTCTCGCTCTAGGTTACTAGTATCTACTCTATTCTCGGTAGAATCGATATCTATATTATCGGAGGTAGAAAGGTCTACTATAACTATAAGCGCTATGTCTACTATAGCCTATATATCGGATACTAGATCTAACTAGATATAGCGAGTATTCGGTATAGGAGTTATGCCTAGTATATTAAGAATAGTATCTAAGAAGCTACTAAAGTCGAACATACGAGAGCTTAGTACTAGTAAGGTAGGAGGCTTAGGTAGGACCTAGTTACGACGTCGCTCTTTATCTATAGCGCGTATTCGAGGTATAGTATCCTTAGTTAGTTCTTTCGTAAGCTAGTTATAATCGAATACGCCCTCGATTATAAGTCTACGATAGTCTTTAATATAGGAGAAGGCGACATAGGTTAGTCTAGAAGAGAACTCTAGGCTAGTCTTAATTACTACTTTGTTAAGTATTATGCCCTAAGCTTTATATACTATTAATATATAGGAGATAGTAATAGGAAATTGTAGACGCTAGTTACTCTCGCTTCTATCGACGATACGCTAAATACGGAAGATTAGGATAACTTTACGGTTACTAGTTCTAAAGAGCTCCGGAGTATTGTCTTTAAGCCTATTAAACGCGACTAAGAGGCATAGAGGTAGCTCTTCGTAGAGGTTCTTTCCTATCGTATCCTATGCCTAGACAATGTCGTATAGAACGCCTTAACGACTATTAACAAGACTAAACTTAGTCTATAAGTTAGTAAGAAGTATTAACTTGTAACCGATACTAATCTTTAGCTTGCTCTCTAGATTGTAGACTAGCTTCGAGCTAACTAAGGCGACCTCCGGATAGTTATAAGAGGCAGATACTAGAAGAATAGTATTTCTAATATTACGGAGGCGCTAATGATTTAGCTTATTAACGTCGGTATTTGTAAAGTAGAGCCGAGTAGTATCGTCGAAGGAGCTAACCTTAGCAATATCGAGATTAGAACTAGACCGCTTAATAAGAGTCTACTAGTAGTCCTTACTAAATCGACTAATACGTAGTATAGCAAGTGCGTTACGGAAAGCGACTTGCCTAGGATCGGTACCTTCTTATCGCATATTAGCTTTAAGGACTAGAGTCTATATAAAGGCGTAGTATATAGCTTATACGGAGATGCTCTCAATTCCCTTAGGCTAGCTCTAGAATAGTAGTTATGCAAAGATAGGGGCAAGCTAATAGAAATTACTAAACATAATAATAGATATGCCTTCGAACGGAAGATCCTAGTTAGGAGGGAAGATTTGGCGTAGGCGTACATTAAGGAAATATAGAAGCTTGAGGCCGATTATAGACTTCTTATCGATAATTAGGTACTATATATACTAGAGTTGGTTTTGTATATATATTAGGCGTATACCTTAGAGCTTATTTAGAGAGCCTCGTATAGGAAGCTTAAAAGCCGAATATATTGTTAAGCTATTAATATTGCTTACTATAGTACTAGTTAGAGCGGTACGTATAATAGGATTGCCCTAGTAGTTAGTAGCCTTTGCGTTGCTCTAAAGTCGGGCATAGAGTATTTGAATTAGAAACGATTTACTAGTACCGCCTACGCTATCGATATTTAGAAGGAGCTAAGGTAGTATAGTATCGATAGTCCTATCTCGAGAGCGGAGAAGGTAGTTAAAGTAATTAACTACTATGTCGAAGCCCTAGCGTTAATATCGGTTAAGCTACTCGAACTATACTATAGACTAAGATTAAACCTCTATCTCTACCGTACTATACGCTCGCTTCTTGGCTTACTACTAGTCCTCTAAAGTGTCGTAGATTTCTAGGTATATATCAATATACTTACCGATTCGTAGCTCCTAGTATACGGCTCTATCGATATCGCGATCGCTAAGGTTATTCGGGTCTTCGTCTTGAATACTAGGGTTCTATAAAGGTCTATAGAGTACATCGAAATTAGTAGGTTCTCTAAGGTTCTAAAGCTCCGGATCTATAAACCAATCGTCGTCCTCGCGGTTAATATCTTAGAGGTAATTATTAGGATATCGCGAGTGCCTATACTTATCGATATAATACTAATAGTAGTACTATAAAGTAGCTACCTAAGACGTAAACTATATATCGGGCTTATTAGGAAACGAGTATAGTACTTTATCGGAGTACTATAGCAATTCGCGGAATAGGTAGTATACCTAGATCTTTATACGCTAATAGTTAGCAAACCTAGGCTTCGTAGGGTCGGACGTATAACGCGGAAAGTAATTGAGTAGGCGGCGATCTCGAACGACATTTCGAAGCTTGCGAGGCTCTCCCTTATACTATAGGTTCTACTTAGTAAGATACTTAAATAGGCTCTCTTGCTTAGCTAACTTAGGGCGTTGTATATACTTCTAGATAGAAGTATAAGGTAATGCTCGTATCTACGGTTAGCCTTCCTCGTCGAGTTTACTAGCGTTATCGGCTATAGGATCTTTATTATCGATCTAAACTACTATAGTCTACTCCGTTAGTAGCCGACAATCTATATTAATTATAGTCCAACTACCTTTCTATAAGGGAAGATACAAATTGAGGTAAGTAACTTACTAAGTAGACTAGTCCCGCTTAGTAATTAGGATATTAAGAAGCTTAGCTACTATCGATAGAAGAGGCTTGTTATAATTAATAAGCGGAAGTAGGCCTTTTATAATATTATCGTAAGACCGACTCTTTACTTCTATCTTACTATAGTACTTTAGAATATACTATATAGATAGATAGATATTTCATTTGCCTATTGTAGTGCCTTTCGGCCTATGTAGGTCTGTTTCTATATATTGTTTTGGGTAGGAAACTAACTTAGTTAGTAAAAACCTCCCTCCTGTCCTATTTACAAGTGTTGTTCTTCCTCGTTTCTTTGCTTTCCTTCCTCTAGGGTGTACTAGTGTTATGGTTGTTACCCTCTAACTACCTTGCCTACTACCCTGCCCTCCTTTCCCCCTCTTCTTCTCTCCTTCTTATCTACTCCTCGGTTTCCCTTACTAGTACAAATTGTTACACGAATCCCTATTTAATGATCTACCTTACTATCCTCCTTAGGTCTTCTTTGCTTTAGATTAGCTTATTATATTCCCTTTCTATTGCTTTTAGTCTCTAATTACTTCTGCCTTCTAACTATTAGGGGTAGACTAGTAGCATATGCTTAGGGTTCTGAGATTAGTAGCTATATTAGCAAGCTCTACTTTCGATTCCTAAGACGTTTCTTCTAAACAAGTAAGATCTAAGTCTAATATGTTTAGATCTAATTTGGATGGCTAGGCTTACTTCGGCCCTGTTTAGGTCCTTATAGAGTTAGTAGTTATATTAACTAAATTTGATTAGTGCCTTTAGGGTTCCTAGTCTAACTTGTGTTTTGTTCTATTCCTACTTCTATAGGTATCTAGTAATTGATTCTGCTAGGCTTTGTTTCTTTTCCTTTAGCTTGTCTTCCTTTAGCCTTATGTTTAGTCTTCGAAGCTCCTTCTCTAGCATTTCCCTTATTAGGACTCTATATTACTCTAGGTCCTTAGCTTTCTAGGGAGTCATTTGTAGTCTGTCTAGCCTCCTAGTCCTAATGTACTAGGCTTTTATCTTGTCTAGTGCCTTTTAGATAGTCTATTAGGCTAAGTATTCTATTGTCTTTGCTATATATTAGTGTCTTAGTCCCTTAAGGTATTGTTTGACTAGTAGGATCCCTAATTCCATTTCTACTACCCTTATTAGTGTAGTTTTGTATGCTCCTAGGATTTTCTTTAGGCTTTAGGTTTAGGATCTACTAATTAGTTACTCAATCCTCTTTAGTATTTTCCTCTAGGCTATCTATATCTATGCTCTATATAGCATTACTAGCTTAACAATTGCTTTATACATGACTTTAGCTTTTTCGAATATAGCCCCCTATATAGAGGCTATAAGCCTATTAATGAATTACATGTTAGTATCTACCTTCTACTTTGCCTTCTTTACTTATAGCCCCTAATTCAGTTTTAGGTCTAGCTAGATCCCTAGTACCCTGAGTTCTACTAATAGTTAGGTTTCAAAGCCTTAGATAGTGATTAATTGCTTCATGTTGTAGGCTAATTTAGCCTTGCTAAAATAGATGAGCTAGTACTTTTCTAGGGTAAATTTTGCTCTATACCTCTTTACCTATTTTTCATACTCTTAGTACTTCTCTTCTAGGATCTTATAGTTAGTTTCTGTTGTCTTAGACTAGGCTAGGATGTTTGTGTTATCTATAAACCCTAATGCTAATGTGTTGTTTAATTCTAGGAGTAGGAGTAGGTCTACTATAAAGATAAGGAAGAGGATTAGGGAGAGTGTTAATCCTTAAGGGATTCCCTTTTTAGTTAGTATTAGGTCTAATTTGAATTTACCTAGAATAAGCTATATTAATCTTTCCTATAGGAAGGACTGAATAAATTGGACTATCTAGTTTGGTGTAGCTTTCTACTAGAGTATGTATAGGAGCCTTTTATAGGAGATATTGTTAAAGGCTCCTAAGATGTTAAGGGAGAGGAGGGTTGCTACCTAGTTTTGACTATAGTACTAGATATACTTGATCTATTCTGTAATTAGTTCTATAGCTATTAGTATTAACCTTTTCTTTCTTCCTCCTATCTAGCCTTTAGGAAGGATGTTCCTTTCCTTAATAAAGGTTGTTAGCCTTTTAGCAACAATCTTCTTTAGTACCTTGCCTATTATGTTAAGTAGGGCTATTAGTCTATAGGCTTTGAGCTGTGTATAGTCCTCCTTCTAGGGCTTCCTTAGTACTACTGTTAGGGATTTCCTAAATAGTCTTAGGTAGTGTCCCAATACTAGGCTTTGTATAAAGATATTGGCTAGTACTAGGGCTAGCTCCTTCTTATATACTTTTAGAAGTTTGTTATAGATCTTGTCTTCTCCTAGTACCTTGTTGCCTAGTATTTTCTTTAGGATCCTTTCAATAGTTTTAGGTTTAACCTAGGTGTCTCTTGGTATATCTAGTAGCTAAGTCTCTAGTTCTTTCTCCTTTATGTCCGATAGGTCT